>VMDO01008848.1:63886-81173 GCA_007922755.1 Pedetes capensis
ACTATATAGTAAAAGATAGAGAAGACTTGGATGGGAAACTTAGATGGGAAGGGGGGAGGGGGGAAACATAGAGGAGGGTAAGGGGTAACCTATATGAATAATGCTTATCAAATTGCATATATGAAAATTGTCACAATGAAAAGCATGTCAAAATGAATCACATTATGATGTACATTAAAAATTTCTAATTAAAAAAAAATGATCAGACCTTTATATCAAGGCCTGATCATCTTCCCACCAACCACATAGCACAGGAATGAGGCACTGAGAGAGGACACCAGGCAAGGAGGCAAATGTCCCACATGAGACTCCAAAGAATTTAAGTCCTGAGCAGGTACTGAGAAATGGAGAGGATGATGTCACCAGAGATGAGTTCCAAAAGCTTCTTGGAGGTGATGCCAGAGAAGTCAGGTGTTTCTAGGAGACAGGGGCCAATGGAGAGATAGGTCTGGCATTTCTGAGCTGGAAACTAGACATGTGGACCCCAGGAGCAGGAATGAGCGAAGGACAGGTGAGGTGGGGGGAGGTAGAATCTGGTTTGCGCCAGGAATGTGAGCCAACAAGTGGCATGGAGCAAGGGCAGGAGTCAGGGTGGTGTGCGGTCAATGTCTGCCCCGAGTCCCAGCTACTTGCCTTGTTGCAGAGCCTGTCTGCCTTCCTCTAAGCCCAAGGGACTGTCTGTTCTGCAGGGCTCTGTGTGGCTCCTCATTAAAGCAGTGGGGCTTTCCTTGGCTCTTGGGAGCCCATGGATCTGAGGGGCAGCCATCATTTTGGAGAAAACACACAGCAGTTCTCCCCTTTCCAGGCCAGGCCAGGAGATAAGAGCTCTCAGGAGAATCAAGACCTTCTGTGGCATATATTCTGATGAATGCCCCCTCCACATCCACCCACCCACTCCATGCTGGGCCTTCCTGTCAGCTTCCATTCAATCTTGATTCCCGGCAAAGAGCAAGCATGAGGTTTCACATGGCTGTGCCGGGGAGATGCCTGGGGCTTGAGGGAATTCAGGAAGCAAAGTTCCTGGGTACATCTACATTTTTTCTCATTTGGAGAAAAATGAGTCCAGGGAGTTTGGGCTCAGTGGCCCTGTGTCTTGGCCATTGTGTAGGTCTGGTTTGTAGAGCCAGAGGCAGAGAACAAAGAGGTCACAGACAGTCATGGGCAGAAGGAGTATAAGGATCCTTACCACATGGTATTGAAACAAACCTGTTTACTTGTCTAGCCTGTGAGCATCTCTGAGGATGGAGTCTGGGTCTTCTTCTGTTTGGACCTCCACATCTCCCCCAGTGCCTGGCATGAATTAGGTACTTGTTATCATTTGAATCTGAAATGTCCCCCACAGGCTCATGTTTGAACAATTGGTCCCTGGGGAGGCTGTGGAACCTTTTGGAGATGAGGCTTAGCTGGTAGAAATAGGTCCCTTGGGGTGGGACTTTGAAGGTGATAACTTGCCCTTGTGCACGTGCTCTCTCTCTCTCTCTCTCCCTGCCCCCACTCCCTCTCTCCCTCCCTCCTTCCCTCTCTGTTGCTTCCTGGTTTGCTGTGATGTGAATAGCCTGCCTCTGCCACCACCATGACTTCAGTTGTTCCCTATCGTGATGGACTGAAATCCTCTGAAACAGTGAGCCAAAAGAAATCTTACCTCCTTTAGGTTGCTTCTGTTGGGTCGTTTGTCACAATGACATGGAAAGTGACTAATATATTGTTCAACAAGGTGTTGAATGAATCATCTGTCCAACTACCACCTCATTCTTCACAGAACCCCCTGGAGCCCAGGTATCCTGAGGGTTGGGTCTTAGCTTTTCTTTTCTCTAAGGACCTCCGTCTGGCGAGGCAGAAGTTCTGGCTACTTTTTGATCCTGCCAGTCATCTTGTACATCCATCCCAAGAATATTCATGCCTGCTTCCTCCTTGGGTGGCTCAAATGGGCTGAGCAGAGCGAGGAGCTCTTGAAGATGGTTGTGGCTGCAGAGATGTTTCTTACCTGGGCTAAACTTTATCTTTAATCCTGGTGGAAATAAAACACCTGGAGCTTATATTCTTGGTAACCACCTCTGGCACAAATGAATGATTCGTCAAATGAATATCTAAAATCATTTCCCCTGTGGAAGAGTCTTCCTGCAGCAGGCTGGGAGGATTCTTGTCACCCTTATGGGCAGAGTACAAGGTCATTGCCTCCCACCTGCTCACCTCTTACCTCCTGGAAAGGTTTCCAGATAGGCTCCTCTGCACCCCTCTCAAGAAACACCCAGGGAATCCCAGAGCCCCAGAACTTTAACAGAGGTAGCTCCCATCAGTGGCCTTCCCCCAGTATGCTCCATGGCATCCCTCCCCCATTTCCTCAGAATACCACTGGGATCCATGGATTGAAGGCACTTGGCAGCTTCCTGGGTTTCCCAGGCAGCCCCAAGGCCCCTAGACTCTGAGTACTGTTAACCTTTGCCCCACACAGCCATGATCCTTGGGCTTGGAACAAGAATCAGTAAGTTCTTCCCTCTCACTCTCCAAAGGGGGGCTAGGTGCATTGCCTTCTGGGAAGCCCTGGGTCTCTCCCCCTCTCCCACATGCCCCCACGCAACACTCACATCTGTCTGGGCAAGAATGCTGAGGCTGGGGTGAGCTGGGGGGTCCCTGAAAAGGGAAAACACAGCTGCTTTCCCTTTGCCCACTGTCAGCTCTCCCACACTCTTGGATCCTCCACAAATATCATGAGGAAGAATCGGCCCCATAAATACAAAATTGGGAAGAACCCCAAATCAGTTCCATTTGGCTTAGAGAACTATATGATTTTTTTTTCTTCTCCCACAGCTGACTTTCCTGACTTTAATAAACATTAAAGTCCACACATTATCTGGTGAGACATGAGGGAGATGATCCCTGAGGTGAACTGCCACAGATATTCCACGCAGAAATGTCTGACAGGCTATTCTCAGAGATGTTTTTAAAAAGTCACAAGAATAGATGAACCAGGTGTGGTGGCGTGAGACCCTGTTTCAAAAAGTAAAAAAAAAAAAAAAAAAAAAAAAAAAAAGGCTGGGGGCGCAGCTCAGTGGTCCAGCACTTGCAAAGCATGCAAGCGCGAGGCCCTGGGTTCAACCCCCAGGACTGCAAAAAAAAAAAAAAAAAAAAAGAATAGATGAGAGTCTACATGCTGTGGGTATTCATTATTTTCTCGCTTTGAAATCAAAAACAGTCGCAAATTCTCTACACTGGGAAGGAACTTGGAAATCATTGAAGCTCAACTGCTCCTGTGCAGATGAGCAAGCTAACACGCACACAGTAGAGAGGTTGCTTGTCCTGCAATAGGATGGCACTTCTCTCAGCAAAACTCATGTTCAGAAACCAACCTACCTACCTGCCCAGGTCCCCTCACCCTGCAGCTCTCCCCCTCCACATAAAGATTTCTGCCCAACTGCTATTCTGTTGCACCTGCTGGAATTATTTTTGTGTTATTATATACATTTTAACCTATTAGCTAGGAAAAAAATGAAGACCTGTGGGTTTATGTTTGTAAACTCTATGTTAATGACTCATTAGTGAGTGGGCACTAACTAACCTCTAACTAGCCATCTCAGATGATCTCCAGCAGCTAACCAGAGTTCAAAGTCCTGACTCTGCTGCTGTCCAGCTATGTGATCCCCAACAAGTGACCTAACTTCACTCAACATGGGAAAAAGGAGTACCCTACCAAGGGAGGGTTTATTCCCCCATAATTGACATAGTTCCCCCCAAACATACAATGTGTAAAGTTGAAACAAGGAATAGTGAAATGCTATTTCAGGAAAAAATTCCCTGGTACATCATCAACCAATTTATACGCCATAAATCCTTCCCATTTATTAAATGCTAGAGTGGCTGCTCCTCCCTTACTCTGAAGTTCCTCATCTGGAAAGGGGGGGAATAATATTGAAGAGGGCTGGGGTTTAGCTCAGTTGGTAGAGTGCTGCTCTGAACTCTCTCAGGCCCTGGGTTCAATCCCCAGCACCACAAAAATGGGAGAAAGACCACAATCTATTCCTGATACAATCCCAAAACAATCAGCCATCAAAAACCCTATGAATAGCAGAGAAGCACTGACATAGTGCCAGGCACAGCACAGTGTCAGGGAGTGTTCCCTTCTGTTATACAAAGGGTCACTATGAGTTGGACACAACTCGGAAGCACCTAACAACAGCAGTATCAAATAGCGGTATTAGGAAGGATGAGTAACATAATTCACATGAAGAACGCAGCACTCTGAAGATCTATTCAATATACCTTAGCACCAGGGACCACAAATGGGGTTGGTTAGAAGATCAATGACAAATACAACATAATGTTCACCCTCAGGATGCTCACAGATCCACACGGGAAACGGAGAGCGTTTCAGGACAATCTGATGGACTCACAGAAGGACAGAGAAGACTGTGTGAACCAGTTGTGGTTAGGTGCCATCAAGTTGCAGAGGAGGGGATAATCATCATGTGCTATTTGAGGAGGTCTGGGAAGATTGCAGAGAGAAGTTGGAGCAAGAATCCAGAGCATTTCTAGGGGTCCCCTAAGCAAGCATGTGAGTATCATGCCAGCCAGAAAGAATGCCCTGGATGGGGAGGAGGCCAGAGGCTTTGGACCATGTGGCACCTTCAAGGTGCGTGAGTAATTACACAAGCGAAGTAGTAAGCCATGAGGCTGGAGAAAGGCAGGATGGGCATGAGCTATGGGCTAAGGAGGCTTGGATTCCAGTCATGGCTCCCTCACTGACCAGCTGCCGGGCAGTTTGACCTTGACCTCTCAGTGGACAATTTGGAGGGAAGTTACAGCTGTGGAAAGGGAGTCCTTCAGGCTGCTGGGGTGTTCCAAAACAGTGAGAGGCCGAGCCTCTCCCGGAAGCAACAAGGGTGCCAACAGAAGCAGAGGGGTGAGCATGGAGACCAAACGGACAGTCTAGCGACACTTTAGATAAGGTAAGTGATGGTGAAGGGGAACTGAGGGCCAGAGTTATAAGGGCTTTTTCTTCCTTTTCTTTTTCTTTCTTTCTTTCTTTCTTTTAGAATTAAAAGAAGAAAGTACAGAGTAAGCACAGGATAAAAGTTAGCATTATAGCCGGGCGCGGTGGCGCATGCCTGTAATCCCAGCGGCTTGGGAAATGGAGGCAGGAGAATCACAAGTTCGAGACCAGAGGCAGTCTGTAACTTAGTGAGACCTTGTCTCAAAAAGTAAAAAAATGGGCTGAGGGTGCAACTCAGTGGTCCAGCACTTGCAAAGCATGCAGGTGCAAGGGCCTGGGTTCAACCCCCAGTACCGCAAAAAAAAAAAAAAAAAAAAGTTAGCATTATTATTACTGTTGTGGTTTCTGAGTTTTCTCTTTGGCAGAAAACCTTGTTCTTTCCCCTTCCCTTTCAGGATGGAAAAACTGAGGCTGTGGTGAGGTCTCTATATTTCTGCCAAGGTCAACGTGTTGGAAACTTAGCCCTTCCAGTTCATATGTTAATAGTATTGGAGGTGAGACCTTTGGGAGGTAATTAGGGTTAGGTGAGGTCATGAAGATGCACCCCCCCACCCCATGTGACCAGCAGCTTTTCAAAAGAGGAAGAAACCCAGGCCAGCATATTTGCTCCACCTCTCATGTTGTGGCCTCTGCCATGGAATGATGCTCATCAGATGTGGAAGCCCCAGCCACCAGAACCATGATGTAACTAAATGTCTGCTCTTTATAAATTACCCATCCTGTGGTGTTTGGTTATAGCAACAGAAAACAGAATAAGATGGGCCCTGAGAAGCAGTCATTTTCCCAAAGCCATGGGGGTATGGAGAAGGTAGAGGAGAGAATGTCCAGTGGTGGGGCTAAAACAAGTATCAGGCACTTCTTGGACCAGTGAGGCCAAGGTCATTAGGCCAGTAGGCATAAGTAGAAATAGCTGCACATTATAGTTTTCAAAACCATGGTATGAGCCTGGTGTGGTGGCACATGCCTGTAATCCCAGTATTTAGGAGGCTGAAGCAGAAAGATTGCTAGTTTGAGGCCAATCTGGGCTACATAGTGAGACCCTGTCTCAAAAACAAAAATGACCCCTCCCCTCCAAGTGGTTTAAATTGGTCTTAAACTGTTGTGTACTTCTGCCAGGGATGTGGGTCCTTTTATAAAAGGCTAGTTGATACCAGGTCCCCACATTTCTGCCAGTTTGTCCTGCTGTGGGGGCTTACAAGTTGCTGATATGCTGAGAGCTATGCCACAGGGCCACCCACAGTTAACAGGTTTCAGCCAAGCTTCCAGGCTAAGACAGACTAGGGAGAAGAATCTGGCAGCCCACTCCTGAAACAATTAGCCACTGAAAACCCTATAAATAGTAGAGAAACTGTCAAATATAGTACTGGAAAATGAACCCCTCAGGCTGGAAGGCATTCAAGAAAGAACTGAGGAAGAGTTGCCTCCTTAAAGTAGAGTGGACCTTAATGACAAGAATGGAGTAAAGTCCTGGGACCTCCTCTTGCTGATGTGGGATGACGGAAAATGAGAAGAAACTTAGTGGCTGCAACAATGGGTGCAAACATAAAAAGACTGTGTTTGGCCCAGTGTTGGGGAGTATTTCATTCTGTTGTATACAAGGTATATGAGTTGGATCCGACTCGAATGTGCCCCACAAAAGCAGGTGGTATCAGGAAACAGGCCACAGAAGGTGCTCCCCAATGTCTAGGAGGATAAAACAACCTGCATGGCTAATGAGGAGCCCAGAGCTCTGAAGCAGTAGCAATCACTACGGTCGGCCTCTCAGTGGCCTCCACTTCCCTGGCCCTGCCCTGTGAGCCACCTCTCGGGCAGGATGGCTAGGCAGAATCCAGGCCTGAGGGATGCTGGCCTAGGGGGAACGTGTCCACCAGAGTGGGACGACAGCCTTCACCATTTGGGTGCTACTGAGGGTGGAGCGAAGTGTGTGCTAGAGGACTCTGGTGGGGACGGGGGAGAAGGCGGCCAGGGGGCTTCCAGCAGAAGAGCAACAGGGAGGTCCGCAGTCGTTTCTCATGATTCCAGCCAAGCAAAGATGCCTCCCCCATTGAAGAAGAGCCAGAGGGCCTGGCAGGCCCACCTGACTGCCTCCTGGTTGGTTTTGCTGGGTGGCGTACCTTCTGCCTGGCCTGCTGGCCCAGACTTGTCCAGCAGACCCCCTACTAGCTCTCCAAGCCTTCTCCTGCCCCCCAAGGCCCCCCACGAATTGCTGCAGCCGGGAGCGGGCGGCCTTCCCCGTGCCCAGCACGGGCTGGCGAGAGCTGCTCGCCCACCTCCAGCTCCCTACCCCGCAGCTGTTGCCATTCTCTGTGCCCGCTGGCGCCAGGTGGCACAGAGCAGCCCTCGTTCTGGCCCAGCCGGCTCCAGCAGGCACGGCGGCTTCAGTTTCCACAGAAACTCAGCCTTTCCTGGGGCTCAGAGCGACAGGCCAGGAGGGAGGGGGTGGCCCCCGCTGGCCACAGGCTCTGCCGGTCACACTCTGCACTGAGTCCCAACTGCTGCTGGCCTCCGAAGCCCCTCTCCGCCCACGGCTTCTGGCAGGGCACTGTTGCCACAGCCCTAGAGGCCAACCGGGTGGGAGGAGACCTACAGCCTAGTCCTCTACTAGTCCTCTGCTCCCTGAAATGCAGACCAGCAACAGTCCCACGCAAGTGTCCCATTTCACCTTTTAAACCACTTTCCAAAATGTGTCTCCCTTTGTCCTCCTGGCTTCCCTGAGGCAAACAGGGACAATTAAATTTAACTCCTTTGGGCCGAAGGAAGGGCAGAGGCTAGAGCAGATGAGGCATCTTTTTAGCTGTCCAGGACCCCATGAAAACATTCCCCGTTGCTGCTGCCACCATTGCCACCACACATTCCATACCCTTCTTGCAGTGCCCCAGTGTGTGTGCCCAGAGACCACTGAAAAAATGTCTTTGCGCTTTCCATGGCTTCTCCCCGCACAGAAGAATCCAGAGGCACCAGAGTAGAGAGCACAGAGCACAGAGGGCTCAGAGGTGAAGAGCCCACTGCTGCAGCTAGGTGTCTGGACAGAGAACCTCCCTTCCTTCAGCGCTTGCAGGCAACCAAGACCCTACCAATCCAGCTGCACTTCTGTGCTCTGTCCTTAACTTGTCATGCTGAGGCAAGTTTTTCCTTTTTTTTGCTTTTTTTCCCCCTTTTTATTTTAATTTGGATTTTTTGAGACAGGATCTCCCTAGGTAGCCCAGGCTGGCCTGGAACTTGCTATGAAAACCAGGCTGGCCTTGAACTGTCGTCGATCCTCCTGCCTCAGCCTCCCAAGTGCTGGGATTGATAACAGGTGTGCACCACCATGCACCACTTTTTTTTTTTCCTTTATCCATATGAAAATCCTACCAAAAAAAGGATGCATTGTCTGTGTTTCTCCCTAGAGGTGACAGGAAGCTTCAAAAATAAGGTAAAAGACATGAGAAATGATGGGGAAGGGTGCAGGCAGAGGAAGAAATGGAGTGTAATATATGTGGCTGGAGATGAGAGTTCTGGAGCTGGCTCCTCAGGATGCTTAGAGTTCTTTGTGTGCACTTGCTGAGGTGACCCTGCCCTGCAGCGAGGTGGCAATGCCTCCAAGGGCAGCCCATTGACTACCTCCCCTCCGAATGTGCAGGCCCTCGTCACCGAGTCTAAACCACTGCCTCCACACAGCCCCGGGCGTGAATTCCCCTAGATGACAAGTCCAGCTCCTTCTCTTCAAGATCTCCTGGGAAGAAGTCTTGATCATCTCTTCTTGGGCCTCTGGACTCAGATGGTTTCTATGATCTTTCTTGGGTCTAGCCTAAATCCTGTCTGTTGCATTTTTAAAAGCCCTCTTCTTCCATCTCTGCAGAGAAGAGCAGGCATGGTGCCAACAGGCAGGAAATGAAATCATGATGTTGGCCATTTCCCTATTCTCTTCCCTCCCCTCTCCCACCTCCTCCTTCCATACTGCCCACTGCCCCCACATCGGACTCCTTGTCAGATGTTCGCACTGTGACGAGCGATGTCTGCGCGCACAGGGCTTTATGTATTGTCGATTTTTGCTAGGGGCCTTCAGGCTCCTCGCAGGCCTGACAAGGGAAATCCCATAATGAAGGATTTCACGGAGCTCCACAGGCTGGAGGAGGCTTTTCTTCCCATCTGTCATTTTACTTTAAGCCTTGACCTTTCTGTTCCCACGTAAGGCAGTACCAGGAGGTAGCTTGGGCTAAAGAGCCAATATCTGAGTTTGGGCCACAGACTAGGCTGGCAGTGAAGTTGAAGGAGTGGCCCAGGATTTGGACAGTGTGAAAATGAGAAATTAAGGCAGAAACACATGCTGCAGGGGGTGTGGTTGGGAGCCAGGGGTAGGGATGAGGAAAATTTTATTATTTATTTACTTATTTATTCATTTATTTTTTGTGGGGCTAAAGGGCTGAACCCAGGGCTTCGCACGTACATTGCTAGTGCTCTGCTACTGAGCTGCACCCCTCCCCCCAGCCTCTCTTTCACTTTTTACCTTGAGACAGGGTCTGACTCAGGCTGCCTCTGACCTTGAACCTGCAATGCTCCTGCCTCTCCTACCCCCAGGTGCTGGGATTACAGGCATGTGCCACTCTGCCCAGCTGAGGAAGACTTTAAAGAAAACCCCCTGGGTTTGTTGTTGTTGTTGTTGTTGTTTTTGTTTTTGTTGTTAGGAGCCGTTGAGACCAACTCATAGCGACCCTCATAGGGTTTTCAATGGCTGACTGTTTCAGGATTGCCTTGGGAGTGGGTTGCCACGTCCTTCTCCCATTTTTGTGGTGCTGGGAATTGAACTCCGGACCTCAGAGACTGCAGAGCAGCGCTCTACCAACTGAGCTAAATCCCAGCCCCCCTGGGTTTAGGAGTTCCTATATGGAAGCAGGGGCTGCGGTTTAGCTCAGTTGGTAGAGTGCTGCTTCCCACTCTCTGAGGCCCTGGGCTTGATCTCCAGCACCGCAAAAAATGGGATCAGGACATGACAATCCACTCCCAAAGCAATCCTGAAACAATCAGCCATAGAAAACCCTATGAGAGTCACTATGAGTCTGACTCCACTCCACGGCACCTACCAACAACAACATATGGAAGCAGGAAGGCAGAAGTGTCTACTGGTCAGACACTCAGGGGTTCATTTTTACTAGCGAAAGCAAAGACTTCAAGAACCGAGTGCTATGGTGCCTGCCTAGAATCCCAGTGACTCAGGAGGCTGAGGCAGGAGGATCTCAAGTTCAGTGCCAGAGGCAGCCTGTGCAACTTATGGAGACGTCTCAAAATAAAAATTAAAAAAAGGCTGGGGAATGCTGCTCAGTGGTAGAGCACTTGCCTAGCATGAGTGAGGCCCTGGGTTCAACTGCCCCCAGTACTGTAAAAACAAACAACAACAACAAAACCCAAACAACCAACAAGCAAACAAAAACCTGTAGTGACTTCAAAGTCCAAAAAATTGGGATTTGCATCCTGGCTCCTCCACCTGCATGTGAGCTTGTGTAGCAGCATTAGGCAAGCCGCTCATCTTTAACTCCATTGCCTCTCTGGAAGGTCAGGGGTGGGACCACAGACTTCACAGTCCTGCTCTGCAGATCCAAATGCTGGGTCCAGGGTGACTTCCGGAATTTTGAGGTGAGGCTCAGGCTCCACATCTCCTAGAACACAACAGAAGCCAAGAGGCACAGCCCTGGCCTCTCCATGCTGCCAGGACCCCTGGACCTCTGCAAAGGGACCTCAAAACTGGACAAACAGCCGCTGGGAAAGCAAGCCTGGGGCTTTGATGGCGGCACAGGGCTGTCCTCTGATCAGCTTTCCCATGTCAGGTCGATAGGGAGACGGAAAAAAGAATCACAGTCTCCAAGGCTCCGAGACAAAATACCCGGCCGGCCTGGCTCCGAAAGGGCAAAGCCTTCAAGATGCACAAGGATTGTGATTGTTTGAAATGTTGGTAACATTTCATCTTCCCAGAGACCTTGTTCATTTATCAGGGTTCTTAAAACGCTTTTGTTCATAAGCCTGTGGTGAGGACAGAAAACAGTCTATCTAATATCAGAGCACAGCTGTTCAGCGACCGAAAGACTTAGGGGGAAAGCCCTTAAAAAGAGAAGGGGGGAAAATGCCAGGGCCACAAACATGGGAAAGCCACCGGGGCAGAGCGCAGACCTCGCAGGCAGCAGCTGCCTGGTAAGAACATGGGGTTTGCCGAGTGTGAGAAAGAGAATCAACTCACTGACTGCAGGGCCTCTGCGAGGTCTCCAGGTCTCAGTAAACACTGCTACCAAGGCAGGGCGACCAAGGCAGGGCGTGAGCCCTGGGCCCCTCCTCTCTCAGTAGGATTCCTGGCAATCCTGTACCAGACCCCAGACAGGCCCCTAAAAATGTTTGAAGTAGGTGTGGAACCCTGAGTAACATCTTCTTAAGGGCCAGTGTGGCTGGAAAGAAAAAAAAAAGTCTAGTGGAAAACTTTGTCCATCCAAGGCCACAGAAGACCAGCAAACGTTTTCTAAAAAGGGCTTTGATTGCTTGTAAAAGCACAAGACAGAGCCAGCAGGGCCAGGCCTCGGTTGGGACCAAGTGGCTGTGTGAGGTGAGGGGAAACAGGTCTCGAGACCAGGATTTATTTTTCAGCCGTTGGTTATTTAGTCTTGTGGGATTTCACCAATTCAGATAAAGGAAAATCATGTCCATGTTTGCAAAATGTCTGTAGTGGAGATTTTTGGGGGAGGGGACAAATTTTATTAGCAATTTTTAATGTACAACTTAATGAGTCTCATTATGACATCTCCATACGTGTTTTTGATTGTGCATTACTCGTGTTCACCTCCCCCAGTTCATGCTCATGTCCTCCTCCTATGTCGCCTAGAAACTTTTTTAATGTAATTTTATTTCACATTGAAAGCCAAGTTCTGAAAAAGGGCAACAGATAAAGTAAATTGAGGTACATTTTTAAAACTAAAAATTATAAGTGCCTTATAGGCGATGCTTGTATGTGTATCCTAGTATATCAGTATATTATAGAAATTATGACCATGAACTCTGGAATCAGAAACATCTGAGTTTAAATGCTGGGGCGGCATGACCTTGAGAAAATGTTTCAACCTCTCTGTGCCTGGGATTCCTCATCAGTGCAATGAGAATAAAGGCACCTACTTCACAGAAGGGCTGTGAAGGTTACATGAGCTGCTACTTATGAAGTGTTTAGAAGAGGACAGGCACCTAACAAGCCCCACAAATGAGAAGCTATAATTTTAATAGGATGGAGACTGTAATGAGATTTTTGTTGCAGGGAGGAGAGCCAAGTCAGGAGACTTGGATGGTCTCAGTGTGAACACTAATTGGATCTCATAACAGTTCCATGCCTTGGTTTCTTCTGTTAGAGGCAAATGGTAACTGTCTACCCTCTGTGACAGGCATGTTCTGGCCAAGCCGCTCATGAAGCATAAAGACATTTATGAGTGTGGTCTATGATTATTGCTATGTACTTCCCTGCATTCAGCAAACATCCTAATGCAAGGACTTTGATCAGCTAATTGTTCTACTTGATAACCTGAGACTTCAACTTTGACTCTGGATCTTGATTCTAATAAGTTAATTTCTTGGGGTAGAGGGGTGGGGTAGAAAAATTAAGGAAATTCAATGATACTAAGAAAGTACTGCTCGATTGTTGTGATAATTGTAGATATATATGTATGTGTATGATTATACACACAGTTACACATGGAGTCTTTATAGACAGAATTATACATTTGGATTGGCTTTAAAATCATCTGGGCTGGAGGGGGAAATGGGGTTGGATATAGATAAGAGTATTGGCCATATGTTAATAATCGTAGAATGTGGAGGAGGGGTGCATGGGAGTTAACTATATTTTCTACTTTCCTGTTTGAAGGTTTTTCATAACAAAAGAAAAGCGATACAGGGGCTGGGGGTGTGACTCAGTGGAGCAGTTGCCTAGCATGCATGAGGCTCCCCAGCACTTAAGCCAAAAAAACAAAAGGAAAAAGTCAGAAAAGAAAAACAAACAAAAACAAAAGGAAACCGAAAAAGAAAACCAATACAAAATTACAAACGGGGATCAGTGATTAAGCATCCATGATGGCAGCTGGATATTCGGGTGTCTTGGATATGAGGATAATGCAGCATCATGGCAGAAAACTGGAAGTTGCACAGGCTGCCACAGACAAGGCCTTGTTCTGTGAGCAAATCACTTATTTCTCCAGGCCACAGTTTCTCCACCCTTAAAGTGAGCAGGTAAGAGTCAAACATACTGTGAGTGTTTGGGATCTCCAGGAGTTAAGTACATAGTGCCAGACTTGCTGAATGGAATATCCACTTTCAAACAAGTGAAATCATTTAAATGTACCTGAAATGCTCTCTGGTTAAAGAAGCACCACGAGAGAGTGTTGAGGTAAGCGAGACCTCTTTGTGAAGTGCATCCCTTCTTCCTCAGTTTATTTGTGGCTTTGGACTTTTTTGTCACTGTAAAAGGTCAGTTGACCAGAACATCAGAACTTGGACGATTTCTCCCCAACTCCGCATTTATGAGCTGAGTATGAACTTGAGAAAAACCAAAAACCAAACCAAAACAAAAACCCTTTGTATTTCTTTCAAAATCAGAAGATCTCTCTTAAAGCAGGAGTTTATTTAGCATAGAACAAGGAATGCACACTTCCTGGTCATCTTGCCTAGTTCTAGCCTATCACCATGAACACCAGCTCTCACTGCCCAGGACTAGAGATGTGGACACGGGGGTAGAGAGCAAGTTGAGTGTACACTGATGCCTCAGAATCTTCTAGCAGGTACATTTTTAACATCAATCCTTATAGGAGGAGCCAGTTTTACAGGTAAAGTCTCCTGTATGTGGAAGAAGAATGATGAGACTTTAGCAAAGGGTTCTGACGGACCCAATCAGTGGAGGTTTCACTGAAACGTGTTTTCTCCCAGTATCTCTCAGTCCCAACTGCTGCTAGAAAGATTTGGAGCTGGGTCTGGGGGTCAGCACCTACAGTCCCAATATTCAAGAGGCTGAGGTAGGAGGATCACTTGGGCCTAGGAGTTTGAGACCAGCTGGAACAACATAGTAAAAGACCCTGCTACCGCCCCCCCCCCAAAAAAGAAGAAAGGCTTGTAATATTCTAGGACATGGCCCACATGCTTCTTACTTCTTCCAAGAGCTACTTGTTTTTCTCTAGCACTAATTTAACACAATTTTGTTCTCTCAAAAATACCCTGTCTCATTGATTACTGAAAAAATAAACTGGACAGGTGTTTGAATAATCAGTAAGCTAACTTTTATTGAACAACTACTAAGTGCAGATACACTTGCCAAGAGCTAGAGGAGATCCAAAGAAGGAAAAAGGTCTGTGACTTTTTGTGGAGGGACAAATCAGAGACAAGTTCCCAGCTCTGATACCTAGGGTTTCAACCCTGTGTTTGTCCCAGCTTGGTCCTCAGCCACTGAGCACTTGGACTTCTCTTTCTTTCTCTGTCCTACGGTGATAAAATTTACATTAACTCATGGGGTAGTTGGGAGGATTAAACGAGATATTGGGAGTCCCTGGAAAGTAGTTATCATGGTGCTGGGCATGTGCCAAGTGTTTGATAAGTGTTGTCTGAGTGTTGGAGAAAAGCGTCCATGCAGGAAGCCACTGTGCCAGAGAGGGAATGTGGCACCCAAGACCGCAGAAACAGCCGAGAGGGGCAGCTGCTATAAGCATGATATGTGAGTGTCCTTAGGGGCCAGGACCAACTGGGCCTGCTTCTAGAGGGCTACAATTTGGATGTTGAATATCATCCAAGGGCCCATGTGGGATAAAGCCTGGGTCCCATGGTGGTGCTGTTGGGAGACCTGGAATTTGGGGGACATGGAACCTCATAGGAACTCCTTAGGCCATTGGAGGAGGTTCCCAAAGGGGATGGTGGGGCTCTGGACTGTCCTCCCCACCTCCCACTTCTTATCTTGAGATGTGAGCAATTTGCTCTGACAATCGCTACTCTTCAGTGCCATCCTGGACCCTCACCAGAGACCCAAAGCAATACAGCTGCCTTGTCTAGAACGTGAGCCTCCAGAACTGCAAGATAAACCTCTACTCTGCACAAGTTAATCACCTCTGCTGTTTCACTGTAGTGATGTGACATTCAGACACTGGCTTCCAACACCCAAATGACTGGTTGCCTGCAGCCATACCACCATGGTGTCCAATCCCAGCAGATCTTGGAAGCTAAGCAAGGTATGGCCGGGTTAGTACTTGGATGGGGGACTGCCTGGGAACACCAGGTGCTTTAGGCTTCGAAGAAGGACCCAGCAACCCACTTCCCAAACCCAATTAGCCATTGAAAACTCTGAATAGCAGGGAAGCACTGACAATGGTGTTTCACCTATTGTACATTGGGTTGTTATGAGTTGGATACCAACTTGACGGCACTTAACGACAAATGACTGGTTGGAGTTTTGGCTCCACAGGGCCCAACTGACTGTGGACTGGCCTGGCCCCAAGGCACCTAGGCTTTTGGTACCCTGAATAGAACCGTGAGCTCTACAGATGTGGGGGAAAGCTGGTTAGGGAGGGCTTCAGAGAGGAGGCAGCACTGGAGCTGAGTGCCTTCCGAGATGGAAGGGGTCCCAGAGATTAGGAGGCAGAGGTGACAAAGCAGTCAGCCTGAGGGCCGCCCTCCTCCTCTCTGTGGAGGCGCCCCAGTGGTTCTGTCTCCCAGGGCAGACCCTCAGGCAATGTTGGGAGCATGATCCTCTCTCTCCCTGGAACCTGTTGCTTCTGCTCAGAGGTTTTCTTTTTGTTGTTTTTTTTTTTTTTGTGGTACTTGAGGGTTGAACTCACGGCCTTGCCCCCACTTTGGAAGCACTATACCACCAAGCCGCTGGGATTGCCGGTGTACACCACTGCACCTGACTACAAGTGATTTTATACGTGGGTGGGAGCGTGTATGCGTGAGGTTTTTTATTTTCTTTTTTTCTTTTTATTTTTTCTTCCTTTCTTGTTTTACTCTCTTCCCTCTTTCTATTCTCCTTCTCCTTTTCTTATGCTATATATGCGTCCTTGTATTAATTATTTTACTATCAGAGCCCCCACACGTCTGTCAGTTTGCCACACTGTGAGGGCTTGCGTGTTGCGATGAGGCTGAGAGCTCTGCCATTGTAACCTCGGACATGAGCAAGGTTACCCATGGTGGACAGGTTTTCAGCTGAGCTTCCAGACTAAGACAGACTAGGGAGGAGGACCTGGCAAGCCACTCCCAAAACAACTAGCCATTGAAAACGCTATGAATAGCAAAGAGACACTGTCAGATATAGTGCCAGAAAATGAGGCCCCCAGGTTGGAAGGCACTCAAAAGACTACTGGGGAAGAGTTGCTTCCTCCAAGTAGTTTACCATGATGACAGAAATGGAGTGAAGCCCCAGGGTGCTCAACTTGCTGATGTGCCACGACTCAAAATGAGGAGAAACAACTGTAAACACCCATTAATAATTGAAACATGGAATGTATGTAGTATGAATCTAGGAAAATTAGAAATCATTAAAAGAGAAATGGAGTGCATAAACATTGACATTCTAGGCATCAGTGAGCTAAAATGGATTGGCATAGGCCATTTTGAGTCAGACAATCATATGGTCTACTATGCTGGGAATGAAAAACTAAAGAGAAATGGGGTTGCATTCATCATCAAAAAAGACATTTCAAGATCTGTCATGAAATACAATGTTGTCAGTGATAGAATAATATCCATACGCCTACAAGGAAGGCCAGTTAATATGACCATTATTCAAATTTATGCACCCACCACTAAGGACACAAATGAAGAAAGGGAAGACTTCTATCAGCTTCTGCAATCTGAAATAGATCAAACATTCAATCAAGACATACCAATAATCACTGGCGACTGGAATGCAAAGGTTGGAAACAAAGAAGAAGGCTCAGTAGTTGGAAAATATGGTATTGGTGACAGAAACGAAGCTGGAGATCACATGATAGAATTTTGTCAGACCAATGACCTTTTCATTACAAATACATTTTTTCGACATCATAAATGGAGACTATACACATGGACTTCACCAGACGGAACATACAGGAATCAAATTGACTACATATGTGCAAAGAGACGATGGAAAAGCTCTGTACAAAATGTCAAAACAAGACCAGGTGCTGACTGTGGATCAAACCATCAACTTCTCATATGCAAGTTCAAACTGAAGCTGAAGAAAATTAGAACAAGTATACGAGAGCCACGGTATGACCTTGAGTATATCCCACCTGAGTTCAGAGACCACCTCAAAAATAGGTTTAATGCATTAGACACAAATGA
>VMDO01008849.1:0-81071 GCA_007922755.1 Pedetes capensis
CTGGTTAGTACCTGGATGGGAGACCGCCTGGGAACACCAGAAGCTGTAGGCTTGGGAGAAGGACCTGGCAACCCCCTCCCAAAAATCAATCTGCCATTGAAAACCCTATGAACAGCAGAGAAGCACCGACAATAGTGTTTCCCCTGTGGTACAGAGGGTCGCTATGAGTTGGATACCGACTCGACGGCACCTAACAACAGAGAGTACTACTCCCCAGGCGTACCACTTCGAATGGCTGACTCTTCATTCTGATGCCAGCTCTTCTGTCATCACTTCACGGGCCCCACCTGACTATGCTATTTCACCCTAAACTCTCTGGCCCTCTCCTTGCAGTCAGCCTATAACTCTTCCTTGTTTCTTTTGTCCATAGTGATTAACCACAGTGTATTAATGGTCTGCATAGACTAGGCACGAGCACTTGTTTATTCCAGGAACACAGGTGATCAAAAAATATTTGAGTGAATAAATACATAACATTATGGGCCCAGGGACAGAGTTTAACTCAGTTGGTAGAGTGCTTGTTCCATGCCCTCTAAAGCCCTAGGTTCAATCCCCAGCACTGCAAAAATGGGAGAAGGACCTGGCAGCCCACTTCTGAAACAATCAGCTACTGAAAACCCTATGGATACCAGATATCCACTGTGAGATATGGTGCCTCCTTTGTTCTGTTGTACATAGGATTGTTACGAGTTAGACCTGACTCGACAGCATCTAACAGCAACAAGCAATGTGGACCTGAGTTAAGCAAATTATTTATTCACAGGACTTTTTGGATAGAGATGGTTCCTTTAAGTAGGAAAGGCTTCAGATGGAAACACAGATTCAGCTAAGTCTATTCTCAAGGACAGCCGGGGGTTTAATCAGAAGCAGAAAAGCATATACAGTCCATGAAGTACCTAACCTTTTAAAAATTCCATTGGAGTTTTAAAACTTCCAAAGTGATACCTCTGTAACCAGGAAATCTTCCAAAATGAGGGTCGTGGTTAACAGCCAATATCATTAAAGGAGATTCTACTAAAATTCTTCTTAAAGTAATAGAATAAAATTTATATAACCTCTATACCTTCCTGTAACATAAAAAAGGCTTACCTCTTAGGAAAAAGGAAGAAAATCAAATATCTTCCATCTCCATAAAATATTCTGGATCCTTAGGCATTTTAATAATATCCAAATGCCAACAAAGCTTTGAATTTTTATAGTTTTTGCTATGTAGAATTAAATGTTTAACGCTATTATGACTTCTTGTAAATTCATCTCAATAGTATTTACTCTTCTAGTTTTAGGTCTTTATAATGGGGGAAAAAGTAATTTGGTTCATAGGTTGGGTGGTTATTGCCTGGTAATCAGTGGACAGTTTTAAAGCAACATCATGTAAAACAGCAAAAAATTTAAAAATACATAAAAGTAACAATATTTTTTGTTGGATTTGGCAAACGTATTGTTATGAAAAAGAAAATATCTTGGTGGCAGGTCAATTGACATTCTTTTCAAATAATATTGCTTTTTTTAATCCATATTTTTTCTCCTAAGTTTAGAAAAGAGGTAATAGCAGGTTGTAAATCCCCTGAACAAAAAGTTACTTGCCTTCTAAGGATAAACCTGTCTAATTGCCGTGGTGTCAAGACTGTATAAGAGTGGTCACTTTCTCACTTTGCTCTCCATTAGTGCTTTTGGAGCATCTTATTCTGTAATATAATTCAGCTGTAATCTTCTTGCTCATAGTTCTAGTGTTAATAATAATCACTTTTTAATTGGTTATATGTAAAAGCACATACATAATGCCTAGCCCAGGTACCCTACTCTGTAAAGTTTAAGAAATATCAGTTCCCCACTGGACTCTTTGCCCGTTTTCATAGTATTTTATATTCAGTTGTGTTTCAAGACATAGCACAGAGTAGATATATTCTTTTTACTTGTGTGATAAAAGATGGAAGAAAATTAACCATAGTAGGTCAAGAGGTTGAAACAATGGAAATGAGTAGTTTTATTCAGGATATAATTTTAAGCTCTGACTGCTACAGTTTAGTTGGAAAAATAAGATTACCCAAACCAGTTTAATGGTGAAAAATGTTTAGCTAAAGAATGATTAGTGCAACACATTTCCACTTATTCATTCATTTGGAAAAAAAAATATTTAATTGGTACTTAGCGTGGCAGGCATTGTTTGGGAAATAGCAGTGAACAAAACACACAAAAACCTCTTCATGCAGGACACATTTTGATGAGAAAGGCAATAAGCAAAATGAATGAATAAATTAGCTCCTAGTGATAAATGCTGTGGAACAAAATAAAATAAGTGATGGGCACAGCAGTGCATGCCTATGTTCCCATACATTTGGGAAGCAGAGGCAGGAGGATTGTGCAATCAAGGCCAGAAGGTAATTCAATAAGACCTTGACTCAAAATTAAAAATAAAAAATGAGATGGAGGTGCAGCCCAGTAGTAGAGCACTTGCAAAGTATGTGCAAGGCCCTAGGTTCAATCCCTAAGTACTGCAGGAAGTAAATAAATAAATAAAATCAAGGAAGGTAGGATGCATGAGGTATTGTTTTATAAAAACAGTTATGTGTATAAACACATATATATGATGTTTTATATATTTTAAATGGCGAGGGTTTAGTTTAGTTGGTAGAACATTGGTCTGTAGTCTCTGATTCCCTGGGTTCAATCCCCAGCACTACAAAATGGTAGAAGGACCTGGTAACTCCTGAAACAATCCCAGAACAATCAGCCATTGAAAACCCTATGAATAGGAGGTAAGCACTAACATAGTGCCAGGCATGGTGTAGTATTGGGGAGTATTTCGTTCTATTGTATATAGGGTCATTATGAGTTGGACTCGACTTGACAGGACCTAACAAGAACAACAACAATCTATTTAAAATAGGTAAAATATTTAATCTTTAATAACAATTTAGTTTTTGCCCTAATATTTATATTTACATATAACATACATACCTGTACAACTACTACTAATTAAATTTTAGTAAAGTTTATTCTTGTTTTAGACAAAAATAAAAATAATTAGAAATTTATTTATTTGTTGTACACACTATGGTAGGAAATTTTCACGATGTGATCATTTGGTCATATCGACAATAATAATAGGTAACACTTATTAAAGGTGTACTTCGGGCCAGATAATGTTCAATTTAAGAATTGTTTTAGAGTAGGTGCTTATCTCTACATCTCCCTTTTTATAGGTGTGGAAACTAGACATAGAGAGGTTAACAACTTGTCCAAGATCACACCAACGTAAAGTCAGAGCTGAGATGTAAATGCAGGTGGTTTATTTCCAGAACTAGCACTTTTAACCTTTAGATGTTGTCATATACTGCTCATGGTAGATGTGAAGACTTAAAAATGTTCATAAATAGAAAACAAAGGGATAACATGAAAAACAGGTGAGGAAGAAGCTAGATATACTTAGCCATAGAGTAAGTATTAAAAAACTAAGAAATCGTAAATGAAGAGATTTAAAAAAATTATATATAGAAAAATTTTAAATCATCTGTATCTTGTACTTTTCTATCAACAAATGCCAAGAGATCAAAGATAAAGAAATATACCCAGACTGTGCTATATGAAGATATCTAGAATTTAGTTATTTGGAAAAATAGTTCTAGATAAGACATTTCATTTTAATAGTGACTAATAGGGAGAGAGATTAGGAAAATTATAGAGTTGTAGAATTGACAACAGAAGTGTCAAAATGGCAAGCTTGCCATCCATAGGATGTAGTTTGGGAACTAAGATTTCCAAGCATATCCACCGAAGTTCCAGAAAAAAATTGAGGCCCACAGGAAATTATTTTAGTGACTCATCTCTCAGTTGTCCAGGGTGATTTGTACATATCACAGTTCTTAATGCATCCTTGAAAAGTCAGTGCCTTACATATAGCAGATACCATAAGGCATTATGGGTCTCTCTGGGAGCCAAGCACTGTGGAACATAACTGTAATTTTGGCAATTCAGAAGACTGAAGCAGGGGAATTGTGAGTTCGAGGCCAGAGGCAGCCTGTGCAACTTGGGGAGACCCTGTCTCAAAGTAAAAAATAAAAAAGAGCCTGGGGTGCAGCTCAATGGCGGAGCACTTGCCTAGCATGCATGAGGTCCTGTATTCAACCCTCAAATAATACAAAAGAAGTGATTTTTCTCTGCAAACTTTTGTTCAGTAGCACTGATTAAGACTATCAGTAAAAGCTGTAACATTTAAGAGACTTATCTGCAGAAGCCCCAGGAAAAATTTGTGACAATTTTCTGTAAGGAATAGAAGAAAATAATTCAGATACCAGGGGGAGGTATGAGAGTCAAGTGGAGTTATGTTCATTTTTACTGTAGTTTAATTTTCAGGGATTTACTTGGTCCTGAACTTAAGCCAATTAAAAATTCCACATGTGACTGATTATTCAATTATATGATGTATAAAATTTAGATTTTAAGACTTTGTTATTTCACTAAATAAAATTATGATACAGCAAGAAAGTAATCTCCACTATGCTATTTAAAATCCTCCCTATGCATTTTATTTCCAGGGAACCCTTTATTATTTTATCAGGAGGTTTGTCGTATGATACTGTAGGAAGAAGACCTTGCTTAACAGTGATGCATGGGAAAAGTACTGCTGTGCTGGAAATGGACTATTCAATTGTTGATTTCCTAACGCTCTGTGAAACACCATACCCAAATGGTAAGCTTTGCATCTTTAAAATTCTTCCTCCATAAATGTTAATATTCAAAGCAAAGACCTCCATATTGTCTTGAGTAATTTCTGTGTCCCTTTGTGCTAACTCTTCTGGAGAAGAGATGCTACCTTTGTAAGCTTACACATTTTATTTCAATAGTTTATTCTCTTTAATGAACTTTATCTGTTTAATATTATACATTAGCAGTAAATGCCCCTGAGAAAGAAACATTACATTTTTTGGCTTTTTTTTTTTTTTTTTTTTTTTTTTTTTTTTTTTTTTTTTTTTTTTTTGCACATTACTGGGGAATTAGCCCAGGGCCTCATACAATATAAGCAAGTATTCTATCACTGAGTCACAACCATGAGCTCCTGAGTGCCTGTGTGTTCTCTGTGTGCCTGTGTGTGTGTGTGTGTGTGTGTGTGTGTGTGTGTGTGTGTGTGTGTGTGAAGGAATTTGAAGGAATTGTGGGACTGGCACATCTGAAATCTGTAGAACAGACTAAGAGAGTAGAAATTCAAGGAAGAGTTGAAGTCTTAGGTTCAGAATCTGCAAATTGGAATCTCACGCAGAATTTTTATGCTTAAAACTTGGAGCAGAATTGCTTCTTTTTCAGGAAACCTCAGTCTGTTTTGCCTCATGGAATGAGGTTCACTCATTTAGTGGGTGACCAGTTTTATTCAGAGTTTACTAGTTTGAATGTTAATCCTGTCTAAAAAGTTCCTTCCCCACAACTAGACTGGTATTTGATCAAACAGCTGGGAGCACCATAGCATAGAAAAATTATCACATAAAATTGACCATCACAGCTAGCATATATGATTGAAAAGGAATTTTTTTGGGGGTGCTTGGGGGTTGAACCCAGGACCTTACACATACTTTGCAAGTGCTGTATTAATGGACTGCACCTCCACCCATTTTTTATTTTTCATCTTGAGATAAGGTGTCACTAAGGTGTACAGGCTGCCACTAGCTTCAATCCTGCGATCCTCCTGCCTCTGCCTCCCAAGTTGCTGGGATTACAAACATCAGCCACTGCACCTGGCTCAAAAGGAATTTATATGTGAATCTTTTTTACTTCATCTGAAGCTCTTTGAGGTTTAAAGTTGTAATGCATTTTACAGTTGTTAGGCACACAGGAAACCTCCAAGAAAGATACTGTAGTAGAGTTGTGCTGGGTTATTCTGAGATCCAATAATGATAATTGCTTTCTTATGGATTCAGATTTAAATTTTGGCTTTGTTGTCCATGGCTATCCCTAGAATTTTTAATACCACAGAAGTTACTCTGAGCTTTTGTCTTGTTCATCTTTAAAAAGTAAAAGAATTTTCCATGGATTATTAAGTAGACTTACTTTATTTACAACATGCAAGCCTTAAGTTACATGAAGTGTCATAGGATCAGAATGGTAAATACTTGAGAGAATGAAACAAAATAAAATAAAACCCGAATAAGAAATATTTACTGTCTAATTTACTTTCCCTCTTGCATATTTTAAACTGTCATTCATGTGTTGTTCTCACATTCCAGATTTTCAAGAACCATATGCTGTGGTTGTTCTTCTAGAAAAGGATTTAGTACTTATAGACCTTGCACAAAATGGGTAAGAACATTGGGTGAGCACTTCCATTAGTATGTGGTAAAAAGAAAACCCCTTATAACACAGTATTAGTATTTTATTTTTTGAAAACTCTATATACATAACCTAGATCTCTTTTAAAAGCTCCAGCCCTACATTTCTAATTACTTGCCATATCCCACTATTATATTAAATCTCATAGAACTTCCATTTAAGTCAAATTTTGTTGAATTTCTGACATTTTATGAACCTCAAACTTACATATCCTGAAGCCATACAAAATAGCCTGTCCAAAATCGATCCCATGACAGTTTACCTCTAATTAATCTCGTTTGGCTGCCCTCCCTTTAGTCACTCTCTGTTGCAATTTACTGTGGTGCATACTGTTGCCAGATTAATTTTGATGTGTGCCACTCATCTTGTTGTGCTCCTGTTTAAGCTATCCTGTGCTCTTGTTTAAAATACCTTCCCAGCCTGCTACTTTAAATAGTGAGAAGTAGGGATGCTTTCTAACCTGGCCTCTCACTACCTTCCCATAGTGACCTTACTTCTTGAGAAAACAGCCATATGTTAGAGACATCACCTTTTATGTCTTTTTTTTGAAATTCCCAGTAACTAAAACCCTCCACCTATTTCACTGCCATCAAAATCTATATAACTGTAAAATAGTCAGCCTTCTTTTCTTTTTAAATTTTGTGCTATCCTCTTTGCTACATATATCATAGTTGATCTGTCGATTCCTGTAATAGCTTCATAGTATAGTATTCTTATGGTAGTTGATATTATACTTATTTTGAATGGAAATACACTGTATTATTATTATCTCCTGAGAAATAATCATTAAGCATGCTTATGATTGAGTTTACTCATTTAGTATGTCAGTGTTTCTCAGTCCAGGGTAATTTTGCCTCGCAGGGGATATTTGACAATGTCTCTGGAGTCATTTTTATTAGGAAGTGGGGTGCCACTGGCATCTAATGGGGTTAGAAGACAGGAATACTGAAAAACATCCACAATGAACAGGATACTTCCCACAATAAAACATTATCTGGTCTAAAAAGGTGAATATTACTGAGAATGGGAAACCTCAAAGTAGGTGAATGGTATTATTTAACTTATTTTTTTAAGCAATCTTTATTTGACTTCAACTCAAAATACTTGCAACTCATAATAATTATTTGTAAGGTTTTTTTCTTGTTTGAAGTAACAAGATCATTTGAAAACATTTCTATATGACAGTCTTAGAATAATTTATTGTCAATATGATATTCTTGTCCCCTTTTAGGTTTTTTTTCTACATAATTAAATCTTTTCACGTGTGTATACTGAAATATATTTAAGTCAAAGTACTACTCAAGTAACATATTGAACATTTTATTTAGCAAAAGAGTCAAGTAAATGTATGGAGTAGTAGCATCATTGAACTAAGAAGAAATCTGTTACAAAGAAAAGATATTTGCTTGACTTTATTATTGTACATTTTTCTCTATGCTTTATCTTCTAATTGGGAGCAAGGGTGGTGATAGTTGGGTTCATTTTGTAGTGTATACGGGGCTTTCCCAAAATATCTTTCCTTTAATAGTAGACTGATCAGTACATCTAATATTTACAGATTAGCCATTTTTTTACTTTTTAAGTATTTTAGCTAATTTCTTATAAGGAATGTTACTTTTTTTAGATAAGATTTTATTTAATCTCATGATTTTTAAAGCATTTTTGCCTTATTTAATAAAATTTTATATCTAGAAAATATTTAAAGTGGAATTATATTTTGGATTATTACTAAAACAAGATGTGTTATTCACTTTATCATTGCTGTGGCAAATGCCTGGGAGAAACAGCTTAAGGGAAGAAAGAAAGATTTATTTTGGCTCACGGTTTCAGAGGTTTCAGTCCACCACTGTGGGCCCATGGTAAAAGAGCATCATGCAGGGAGGGTATAGAGGAGCAGAGCTATTCACCTCATAGAGGCCAGGAAGCAGAGAGAAGTATGTCTATGCTAGCAGGCTTCCTCTTTCTTCCTCTTTTATTCCATCCAGGCTCCCAGCCTATGAGATGGTACCATTCACACTCAGGGTGAGTCTTCCCCCCTTAGTTAATCTTCTCTTGGAAAAGCCCTCACAGACACATCCAGAAGTGTGCTTTACTAATTTCCTAGACATCTCTCAATCCAACTAAATTGACAATCAAGATTAACCATCATATAAGAAAATATTCTGGATTTAATACTGGACTAATTGTCACATAGATAGGAAAAGAATTAAAAATTTATATTGACTCTGCTGATCAAAAGATCTATCTGTTGTTGAAAATCATATAGTTTAATGATAGTTGCTGTGTTTTGACAAATTACTATATCTGAGCCTTTGTTTTTCAGGAAAATATCTGTATCATGAGCTTGCTGCAAGAAGTAAATGAGACATGTGCATGTGTAGCACTTAGTTTATAATTGGGCATCTTTTTATTTTTTACATGTTTATGTAAATTAAATTAATCTGATAGAATATATATTTTTTCAAGTTTTCATTGTGTTAATCATAGATTATAATTCATGAAATTAATAAATGTTTTTATTTTTCCTGTTGTTAAAGATATCCTATATTTGAAAATCCTTATCCTTTGAGTATACATGAGTCCCCTGTTACATGTTGTGAATACTTTGCTGATTGTCCTGTGGACCTTATTCCTGCACTTTATTCTGTTGGAGCTAGACAAAAACGTCAAGGTTACAGCAAAAAGGTATTAAACATGAATTCCATTGTCTAATGTAACATTTTAGTTCTTTAAAATCATCACCTTGAGTTGCTTGACAGCATTGATACTCTTCTGTAGGAAATATATAGAAAGCCATTTTTGGAAGCAAATTATGTGCACTGTTTATATGTATTATATAATACATATGTGTGTGTGTGTGTGTATGTGTGGTAATGTGTATCATATGTGTATGAGAATATACAATATATTTGCAAATTGCTTTATACAGTGATCTCCTTTTATAGGAATGGCCCATCAATGGAGGTAATTGGGGCTTGGGTGCTCAGAGTTACCCAGAAATAATTATTACAGGGTAAGTTGTTTCACCAAGTATATCAATAATAGCTAAATGTAATTGATTAAGGTTAAATGAGTTTTTATTAGTCAGATAAAACTTCCCTTTATGTTACAACATAAGAAATCAGTTATTAACAATATATGTCAAAAGGGTAAGTGTAACTTGTGGGTTTTTTTTTTTTTTTTTTTTCCGCTCTCATATTCTTAACTCATTTGCTTTCCATAGGCATGCTGATGGGTCAGTTAAGTTCTGGGATGCTTCTGCAAGTAAGTATTTCGAATATTATTTCACATATATTATCCAGTCATTGCTTTTGTATATCCTGTTTCATAATAATTTCATAAGCAATGTTTAACTTGAAATTTGTAGGCTGTAAATTTAATTTACTGATTTATCAAATGTGAGTTTTGAGCTGTAAGAGTAAAGATATCCTAATGTTATTAGTAAATGAAGAATAATTCTCAACAGAAGTATTCTAATCCTTTCTTCAAAATACATTAGAGTTTTCTCTTCCTAATTCAGAAATGGAAGAAACAAGAATGTATCTCAAATCAAAAAATTGTTAAATGTTTGATTCTAAACTTACATTACAAAAGCTTGTGTTGTATTTGTGAAATATTTCTGGTGGTTACATAGTAGCAAAAAAGGAAAGAATGCCTCTAATGGTTAATGTTTTCAAAACATACCTGATAAGCAGTCATGTGCATCCAGTTAACTTGTTGTTGTGAGGTGCCATTGAACCCTGTCTGATTCATAGCGACCCTTCTAGGGTTTTCAGTGGCTGATTGTTTCAGGATTGCTTTGGGAGTGGACTGCCACATCCTTCTCCCATTTTTTGTGGTGCTGGGAATCGAACCCAGGACCTCAGAGACTGCAGAGCAGTGCTCTACCAACTGAGCTAAAGCCCAGCCCCCAGTTAACTTAGGATATATTATGTTTTATTATATAGGAGTATCTGATAATACTGCTTTTTGTAGAGGAAGTATGTAGAAAACCATTTTAGGAAGCAAAATATGTCCTCTCTTATTTTGATTGTGCTTGTACATTCTTAAAATTTTTTTTGATAATCATTTTTTCATGTTATCTAAGTCCTTTATGATGGTAGGTTTATTTTTTTAATGAATACAATAGTGTACCTTTTTTTGGTTAATGGGCAAATACATGCATTGTCTAAGTGCATTATAGACTACTAGAAAATAGACTGAGAAATGAAAATATAGGCTATTTTCCTTACATAATATGATTGATTAATTATATTCAATATTTTTTTCTAAAATGCTAACATCTTTTCCCTAGTAACCCTACAAGTATTATATAAATTAAAAACATCTAAAGTATTTGAAAAGTCAAGAAATAAAGATGACAGACCAAACACAGACATTGTAGATGAAGATCCATATGCCATTCAGATCATCTCCTGGTGCCCAGAAAGTAGAATGCTGTGTATAGCTGGAGTTTCAGCTCATGTCATTATTTATAGATTCAGCAAACAGGAAGTGATTACAGAAGTCATCCCGGTAATAGTCTTTAATTATTTTCAGTATCAAGTGTCTGATATTTTTTAATTTGTGAATTATTTAGAAGGTAAATTGCAGTCAGTTTGGCATAGAAATTTTAAAAACACTTCATATTTACATTGCCACCTGTTTTATAAAAAATGGCATTTGAGGGTATGTATTTTAACTGGATAATTAAATCCTTAACTATGTAGTGTTTTAAAGGATAGCTAGTAGGAATATGAGTGTGCTCTAAGTTCGTATTCCATAAATTCTAAAATGATGATGCATATGTGTATGCTTGTGTGTGTAATCCCAAATTTGCATGCATTTTTTAAAAACCCATGTCAGAAACTCTTTTATCTCTAGAAATCATGCTACAATTTTGCCTTTAAAGATACTACTTACACTGAATTTTAGGTTTGTGTGTATAAGTTGTAATAAAATGAATATTAGTTATTAGGAATAGGTAAACTGCATTACTTTTATGGCAGATGCTTGAAGTTCGATTGTTATATGAGATAAATGATGTGGAAACTCCAGAGGGTGAGCAGCCACCACCTTTGTCCACACCCGTGGGAGGTTCCAATCCTCAGCCCATTCCTCCTCAGTCTCATCCCTCTACTAGTAGCAGTTCATCTGATGGACTTCGTGATAATGTACCTTGTTTAAAGTAAGTTGTAAAAACTATTAGAGCTCTTTCACATATTTTACTTTAGATAAATTGTAAGCATTAATAAAGCTACAATAATATTTTCTTATGGTAAAGTGGTATAAGACTGGTTCGTCCTGTGTTTTGCTATGGTTAATCCAACTGATATTTTATGACATGAGAAGAATGATGATTCTGTGACCTTATCCTTAAAATACTAAGGCTTGATCTCCATGGACCTTTCTTGTACTGTATATGTTGCTCAATCTTCTAAATCCATCCATGTTTTTAGTCTGATTTACATATAGATGAAATTTATGTTCTTACTGTCTTCTTCTGTCTGAAAGTTCTTTAAATTAGGTTCACTTTTTTCATAATCATTTAATCTTTTTTCTGAATCTTCACTGGCACCAACATCTTTATTTAAGAGCCTTTATTTTGTAGCATTACAGATTTAAATCTATCTTATTTTTATATGGGGATAAATTGGGTGACGTTTTCTTCTTTTCTGTCCAATTTATATTTTTCAGTGATTAAATTTTTTAATTGAGTGATTAATTTTTTAATTGAGTGATTACATTTTTAAGTGATATGAACAGAGAAATAAAGTAATAGGTAAATAGTTAAAGTCAACAAAGAATTACATGAAGACTTTGATTAAAAGTATCACATTCACAGAGAAGTCAAGTTGGATAATGACTGACAGATGGTTCTGGAAGATGTCAAGAGATTCACTAGAATGGCAAAGGCAAAAGCCAGACTGTAGTATGTTCAAAGTAGGGAAGATGGTGAGAGAGAGAATTTGCATTTATTTAAAGAAGGAGGTTTTGCACTGTTTTGCTTTAGATCTGCTAGAATCTTTTCTATTGGTGAATAATTAGTTGCCATGAAGAATGTCAACATAAAAAGACACTGAAAAGATAAGGCAAGCAGACTTCTTAAAATATCACAATTGTTTTTATTTATTAATTATTAAATTTATTTTTTTATTTATTGTTTATTATTTTTGCAGTACTGGCGCAAGAAACCCAGGGCTTCATGCTTGCTAGCCAAGTGCTCTGCTGCTGAGTTACATGCCCAGCCCACCTGGACCCCACCATCCTCTTTTATTTTTTGAGACAGGGTCTTACCAAGTTATACAGGCTACCTCTAGCCTGTTGTAGATAACTATTGTGGATAGTCTAAGCCACTAGCTTTTAAATTTTCTGTTACTTCCTTTCTTACTTCACTACCCAGCTCTGCTCTACAAACAAAGTCCCAGGAGCTTCCTCTGTATCTGAAACACTTATTCTTTTACTTTTACCTTGTAATACTCCTGCCTTAGCTGGAATTACAGGCATCCAGTACAACACCTGGCTCACAATCATTTTAAATGTACAGACTTCATAAAAAGTTTTATGTTTTCAAAAATTTGAGATTTTATATGTTAAGCTAGTGGTCCCCAACTGGGGATGATTTTTGCTCCTTACAGGATATTTGGCAAAGTCTGGAGACATTTTAGTTGTTCCAACAGGTAGAAAGGGTTTACTATTCATGTTTAGAGAGTAGAGGGAGGCCAGGAATGATGCTAAAATCTCCAGTGCACAGGACTAAGAGTTATTCAGCTTGCAGTGTAAATAGTGTCAAAGTTTCCAAGTCTTGTCTTGCCATGTCTTAATTTGTCCTCTCCTTTCCTCTCCTCCCTTTTTTCTTCTCTTCTCTTTTTTCCTCTCCTTTCCACCCCCTTGTTTTCATGCATATAGAAACACAGACATCCTTTCATCGATAGTTCAAGTATATATTTCGCTGAAATACAGAATTCTATATTTCTTCCCTTTTGTTATTCAGTACTGCTTTAAACTTAAATTTGTAAAAAATCTACTAATGCATTTTCTTCTGATTTTAATGTGTTTTTTCCCAGCTCATTTTTAAATTTAATTCTTGTAAGCATATAAAGTGCTATTTGTTTTCTGAAGGATTTTGGTAACCTATTTCTGTATCTGTATTTCTTCAGTTTTATAAACTACATGAAGTGACATTTTAACAAAGTAACAAAATTAAAATTCTTTAATTTGGGCTTTTAGAATTTCTTATGCTGCCAAATGCTTGTAGACTTCAGATCCAACAATCTAAAATAGGAAGTCATTTTCCTACCTGAAAAATAAGTACTGACTACACGTTACTTTCTTAAGATGAGATTGTTGCTGCTTTTAGATGCCAGCAAGTCAGTTCTAACTCATAGTGATCCCATGTACAAGAGAAGGAAACACTATCCCACACTGTGTCATGCCTGGCACTCTTGTCAGTGCTTCTCTGCTATTCTTAGGGTTTTCGATGACTCATTGTTTTGGGAATGGGCTACTGGGTTCTTCTCCCAAGCCTGTAGCACCTGGTGTTCCCAGGTGGTCTCCCATCCAGGGACTAACTGGTTTGACACTGCTTAGCGTCAGAGATCAAATCAGAGGAAATAACATTGACAAAAGAAGCAGTATTATTAATCCATAGTGACAAGACTTCCTAATTTGTTTTTGTTGGTAAAAGCTAAAGGCAAACCCAATAGTTGAGTCTCTGTCCACCATTTTTTCTTAGAAAGGTGTTTCTCTTGTTCTTTTACTGACTTAATGAGCAAGAAGAATACTTAAGGCAGGAACCAAGAGCAACTGTTAAAAGTACCAGCTAGCAAACCAAAATACACAGTTCTGCAAAACCCAAATCAATTTAAAAGACAATATCTGCCTAGTTCTGGAACTGAGTTTTTACTGTTCATGGACTTCACATTATGATATGGCCATCTTTATTGTTTGAGAGAACATTTCATGTCTGTGATGAAATGTGTTGACAAACTATTAATCTTCTGCAGTTATTTAGTATGGTATCATTTAATATAGGAATGCCTTTTAGCTGTTGGTTTAAAGAAGATGGCTCAGTAGTTGGAAAATATGGTCTTCGTGACAGAAACGAAGCTGGAAATTGCATGATAGAATTTTGTCAGATCAATGACCTTTTCATTGCAAATACATTTTTTCAGCAACATAAACGGAGACTATACACATGGACTTCACCAGATGGAACATATAGAAATCAAATTGACTATATATGTGGAGAGAGACGATGGAAAAGCTCAAATGTCAAAACAAGACTAAGTGCTAATTGTGTATCAGACCATATGCCTTCTCATATGCAAGTTCAAACTGAAGGTGAAGAAAATTAGAACAAGTGTACGAGAGCCAAGGTATAACCTTGAGTATATCCTGCCTGAGTTCAGAGACCACCTCAAAAATAGGTTTAATGCATTAGACACAAATGATAGGAGACCAGACGAGTTGTGGCATGGCATAAAAGATATCATTCAAGATCTTAGGAAGCAAAAAGTTATTAAAAAGACAAGAAAAAAGAAAAGACCAAGTTACATGTCAAAAGAGACACTGGACCTTGCTCTTGAACGTTGAGCAGCTAAAGTAAAAGACATGATGAAGTTAAGGAACTAAACAGAAGATTTCAAAAGGCAGCTTGAGAAGACAAAAACAAATATTACAATGACATGTGCAAAGAGCTGGAGGCAGAAAATCAAAAAGGAAGAACACGCTCTGTGTTTCTCAAGCTTAAGGAAGTGAAGAAAAAATTCAAGCCTCGAGTGGCAATAGTGAAAGATTCTATAGGAAAAATATTAAACGATGCAGAAATATCAAAAGAAGATAGAAGGAATACACAGAGTCATTATACAAAAAAGAATTGGTAGATGACCAACCATTTCAAGAGGTTGTATATGAAGAGGAACCAATGGTATTAAAGGATGAATTGGAAGTCACCTTGAAAGAACTGGCGAAACACAAGGCTCCAGGAATTGATGGCATTCCAATAGAGATGTTTCAACAAACAGATGCAACACTGGAGGTGTTAACATGTTTATGCCAACAGATGGGGAAAACCACTACCTGGCCAACTGACTGGAAGAGATCCATATTTGTGCCTCTTCCCAAAAAAGGGGACCTAACTGAATGTGGAAACTATTGGACAGTATCATTAATATCATTATATTAATTATGTAATTAAATATATTAATATCATTGAACAATATCATTAATATCACACACAAGCAAAATTTTACTAAAGATCACTCAAAAGCAACTGCAGCATTATACAGACAGGGAATTACTGCAAAATCTATCGGGATTCTGAAGAGGGCAGGGCTTGGGCGCAGTAGCACACCCCTATAATCCCAGCAGCTCAGGAGGCGGAGGCAGGAGGATCACAAGTTCGAGACCAGAGGCAGTCTGCGTAACTTAGCAAGACCCTGTCTCAAAAAAAAGAAAAAAAAAAGTAAAAAATGGGCTGAGGGTCCAGCTCAGTGGTCCAGCACTTGCAGAGCATGCAAGCAGGAGGCTCAACCCCCAGTACCACAAAAAAAAAAAAAAAAAAAAAGGAGGAAGAGGGCAGGGAACCAGGGACATCATTGCTGGTGTCAGGTGGGTATTAGCTGAAAGCAGAGAATATCAGAAAGATGTCTATCCATGTTTTATTGACTATGCAAAGTCATTACACTGTGAATCATAACAAATTATGGATAACACTTCAGAAAATGGGAATACCTGAGCACCTAACTGTACTTATGAGGAATCTGTATATGAACCAGGAGGCAGTTGTTCGAATAGAACAAGGAGACACTGCCTGGTTTAAAGTTGAGAAAGATGTGTGTCAAAGCTGTATACTTTTCATCATACCTCTTCAATTTATATGCTGAGCAAATAATCCAAGAATCTGGACTTTATGAGGAAAAACTTGGCATCAGGATTGGAGGAAGACTCATTAACAACCTACATTATGCAGATGACACAACTCTGCTTGCTGAAAGTGAAGAGGATTTAAAACATTTACTGATGAATATCAAAAATCATAGCCTTCAATATGGGTTGCACCTAAACAACAAAATAAAAATCCGTATGACTTGTAGGGCACTGCCTAGAGAGGCAGTTTGCCCGGGGGCCTATCTAGGCCCACTTGGATGTCTGAAGCTTGGTTCCCCAGGCAGTAATCTTTCCCCTATATCTGGGAACCCTGGGTATCAAGCTTCCAAAGATGGCACTGGTGTCCAATCCCTCTCCTCAGACCCCTCAACACCTGATTGGCTGTTTCCAGACCACCAAACGGCTCCTGATTGGACTGTTCAGGAACCACCCCAATTGGTTGTTTTTACAAACCCAAATTTGCATATCTCCCCTGATTGGCCAAGGCCTTTATGGAGTGGCAGCCTCTGCTTGGTCCCTGGCTAGCCCCTGAAGGGGATATAAGGGCAGTGCACGGAGCAGTCGGAGTCCATTCCACCAACCAGGACAGAGGAAGCAATAAAGAGCTGTGTTGTTGAGCTGAGCACTTAGAGTTGGCATCTTCACTGGGAAGAAAGAAGCAAGGAGCTGTCATGGGCATAAACCTCCAAGCTGTCCCCAGGGACTGGCGGAGTAGCTGTGGGCATAAGATTCCTTTCCAGGTGACGCAGCTCCCAGGTGCTCGGCTTGCCCTCACCAGATGGCAGGTCTTTGGCAGCTGGTTCCCACTCACGGCCGGAGTGAGTCCAGCAGCATGTCGATGCCCCACAATGACTGGGTCAGTGTGCAACTTCACAATAAAAGGAGAAAAGATTGAAGTTGTCCGTGATTTTGCTTTGCTTGGCTCTATAATCAACATCTGTAGAAGCAGCAGTCAAGAAATCAAAAGACACATTGCTCTAGGAAAAGCTGTGGCTGAAGATCTCTTTAGAGTATTGAAAAGTAAAGACATCACATTGGAGATGAAGGTGCATCTGACTCATGCCATGGTATTTTTAGTCGCATCATATAGTTGTGAAAGCTGGACATTGAACAGGGGAGACAGGAAAAGATTTGATGCTTTTGAATTATGGTGCTAGAGATGTCTATTGAATATAGCATGGACTGCCAAAAGAACCAACAGATCTTTGCTAGAAGTGCAACCAGAATGCTCCTTAGAAGCAAGAATGGCCAGACTACACCTTACATATTTTGGACATGTAATCAGGAGAGATCAGTCCCTGGAGAAAGACATCATGTTTGGAGAGAGTGACTAGTCAACGAAAAAAGGAACCCTCTACTAGATGGATTGACACAGTATCTGCAGCAATGGGCTTAAACATAAATACTATCGTGCACATGGCACAGAATTGGGAAGTGTTTCCATCAGCTGTACATGGGGTCACTATGAGTTGGACTGGACTCAATGGCACCTAACAACAACAACATTTAATATAGGAATGCCTTTTATCTGTTGGTTTCAGGGGAGTCTTCATAGCTAGAAAGTCTCATTAACCAATCCATGAATATTTTATGGAGGGATAGTTCTTTTGTAATTGGTGCTAACTCTTAACCTTTGTGTATGAATTTATTTTTCCTATCCTGAGAATATGCCCACAATTACATATAAACATTTTTTCTTAATCTTTTTTTTAAATATTTGTGGTATTTAATTGGACCCAAGACCTTGCACATTCTTCACAAGTGTTCTGTCACTACACTGTGCCCCTACCCCATTTTTCACTTTTTTATTTAGAGACAGGGTCTTCTTAAATTATGCAGGCTGCCTCAGGCCTCAAACTCACAATCTTCCTGTCTTAGTCTCTCCTGTGGCTGGGATTACAGGCATGCACCATCACACCTGACATAAAAGTATTGCCCAGGCTGTACTCGAACTCATGATACTCTGCCTCATCCTCCACAACTCATTGATTACTAGCATGCGCCACCACAACCAACTTTTTTCTTAATCCTACTTGGTAGGTACTCAGAATTTCCTCAGACTATGATTAGGTAGTAATAGTCCCACTTTTTAGATGAGAAAACAGCTGGTAAATTGCAGAGCTAAGACTCAAACCCTAGCTTTTCCAGGGTTTTGAGTTCTTTCTAACAACATCAAGCCTTTACCACCTTAAAGACTCTTAAAATCCTGCTATACTTGCTTCTCATTTTTACTTTCCTCACTTTCAGTGTGACCAGATTTACACTCATTAATCCTTAAATATGGGTTCCCTCCTTTTTTATCTTATTTGCATATGTTTTGCAAGAGCAATCTATGTTTTTAGTACTGTTCAGCAATTATTGGGGAGTCTATACAAACAAAAGTACTCTCACTACAAAGCCAAAGGTGAATTTTCTTTTATAGTAAAAATAGTTACATATAAAAATAAATTATTCACATTTATCTTTAATTTCTTTAACTGATATGTTTTGGCTTGTTTTCATTTAGTTAAATTGTGTTTTTAAATTTTAAGTCTCCTAATCTAGCTTGTATTTTTTTCTAACTTTTTTCTTCTTAATTTCTGTGCTGTTGGTTTTCTTCATCCTTCTGCCCACCATTCCCTGCTCTTCTTTCCTTCTCCCTTTTCCCTCCCATTTGTTTCCTCATGCCTGCCATTCTCTCCCACTTTATATGTCTAATTTGCATATTTCTAGTTTTTGTGTACATTTTCTCTCCAACTATGTTAAATACTTCTAGATTCTAATTTTTACATTTTAAGAGATGTCTAATGTAGCTTTATCTATAAAATTATTTTTACATGACTATTGTTGTTGTTGTTAGGTGCCGTCGAGTCGGTATCCGACTCATAGCGACCCTCTGTACAACAGGGGAAACACTATTGTCAGTGCTTCTCTGCTGTTCATAGGGTTTTCAATGGCAGATTGATTTTTGGGAGGGGGTTGCCAGGTCCTTCTCCCAAGCCTACAGCTTCCGGTGTTCCCAGGCAGTCTCCCATCCAGGTACTAACCAGGGCGGACCCTGCTTAGCTTCCGAGATCTGACAGGATCGGATGCCACAGGGCTACAGCTGCAGGCTTACATGATTATATGATATTATAATTACATAGGGCAATTAGTTGAAAATATGTTGAAAGGGTAACGATGTTGTTTTTTTTATTTTTTTCAGAGTTAAAAACTCGCCACTTAAACAATCTCCAGGTTATCAAACAGAACTAGTTATTCAGTTGGTATGGGTGGCTGGAGAACCACCACAACAGATAACCAGCCTGGCAGTCAATTCTTCCTATGGGCTGTAAGTATCAGATAACGTTTTTCTCTGTTTCTTTGTAGTATTCCATACATTACTTTTGAAAATGGAAAGGATGGTCTTTATTATTTCCTCACTTAAACTATTATGTAACTTCAACTTCACACCAAATTTCATGTCCATTTGGAGCATGATTTTGTTCTAAATTATTTACTCCGGGTGTGCATATATTGCTTCCTGATGTGAAGTGAACATCTTGTGGACCAATAAATTATTTGGTATAAAGTTTTAAAGTTAAAACATCCTTTCTTAGATAGGCTTCCAGAGATAATTTTCTTATAATAATATCCCGAAAATCTAACAACATGAACCTGGAAGACAATGTTACAAACTAATTGTGTAAATACTGAGCTGTAACTATATCATGTGTTCTTGCTACTTCTGAAGTTAACTTGTATAAATTATAAAGGCATAGCAGTAGTTTCATCTGTACAACAACTGTATTTGTTTTAATTATCAATTCATAGCTTTGGGTTTATAGTATTAATTATATGTAATTTTTATTACTATATGGTAAACATATAAAGCATGATGGTTTTTTTATTTCAAAAATCACCATTGCCATGGAAGGAATGACTTACAAGTGATTCATTTCCATAGCTGTTTATCATTTACAGATACTTTCTTTTTCCTGGGTGGTAGCACTGGAGACTCAGTCTATTTTGTTCCTAGTAGCTAACACTGCCTAGTAGCTAACAATGTTGGAGTTGTGCATCCAGCTAACACTGATTATAGTCTGAGATAGTCTTCTCTGATCTTTTATTTGTTGGCTTATCATGTAAGAGCACAAACCTCATGCTTTTGAATATTTTATTGCCCACAAACATAGGAAACAAATAGGGAATAAGAGAAAGAACCAGTGAGAAATTTCAAAAGGAGTTGCAAATCAGTTGATTACAGGCCTCGTCAGGCTCATAGTTATATTTTGTTTGGTGCTTTCTGTGTATTCATAAAATTTGAAGTAGTTGCCAACTATATAGTGTGTAAATCCATATTTAAAACTTCAACTGAAAAATCGAATTATCTGGCCTTGAACCCTCCTGCGTGGCAGTAGTCAGCTGGACCTGAGTTGAAGGTTTTCTACTTTAGATGCATCATATTCTTTTGAAGTCACAAAAGTTCTTGCCTGGCCTCTCTTACTTCTTATATAGCTCCTCTGTACTTATCAGCTTTCAGCTTCTGGTTTAAAGATTTTAAGAGAATAATAACCCTTTATTCACAGTAGATTAATTGGTAGCTCCTTACCTGTAACTAGGGAGGTATTTTGAACACCCCAGGTGAAGTCTTCAGAGAATTACACTTTCTTTTTATTCCTGACTGTAGGCATTAGACTTTCCACAGTGTGTAATTCCCAATTTTCATAGTAGAAGGGAATATCTTCTGCTGAGTGACTCAAAATGCACTGAAGGCAGAAAAGTAAATGTTACCCTGCCTAGTGTGGGAGATTTATATCTCTGAACAAGTTTCAGCTTCTGAGTCAATTATTTATAAGTGATATGGATAAGTGATTTGCTGATATTAAATAATTGATGTGTACAGTAGGCATAAGCTATTCTGTGAGAAGGCCTGCGTAATCTATACTTCCCGTGCCTTTGTCATCTTTTGTTTCAGAGAATGTTCTGAAAGATCCATCATGCTGCTTTCTTCGGCTTTCTAGACTCCATTTTCTTGTAATTAGTTGTTCGTGACAAACGTTTATTCTCTTCCTCTTCCCAGCGTGGTTTTTGGCAACTGTAATGGCATCGCTATGGTCGACTACCTACAGAAAGCAGTGCTGCTCAACCTGGGCACCATTGAGTTATATGGCTCCAACGATCCTTATCGGAGAGAACCCCGATCTCCTCGTAAATCTCGACAGCCTTCAGGAGGTAAAAAGAAAGGGAAAAAAAACTGTGCTTCAGGATTTCTATGAATGCTGACTAACTCTTGTAAATATAAGTGCTTTTGTTAGGTAAATAGCTCTGCTGCATATATCACCAGTCAAGAACTAGCAAAAGCTTTGAGTGTTATTTTTTTGTGTGTTATTATTGGGTTTTGCTTTTGTTTTTGATATTCTAGCATTTTGTTTAATGTTGAGAAAGAACCACAATGTCACTTTTCCTCAGCTAAATTATAATTTTAGGAATATTTGTCTCATTGTTATAGAACAGAAGTTACATTTTCACATAACCTTGATTCATTGCATGCCCAGATTCATTTCAAATTATCGTTATAGCATTCCTTTGCATTTGCTTAATAAGTAGTCTTAACTTTAAATGTTTTAACCCTGATATCTCGTAGAACACATGTAGGTAGCCAGCTACCAATCCAGTACCTCTCTTTTTTTTTTTTTTTAACTTCATTATAACACACCAAGTGGCATTCAGTGTATGGCACACACAGTGTACTGATGAGCCTTCTACCAGTTAATTGGCCTATGGACTTCAGTTTCCCCCATGCCTGCCCAGCTGGACCAAGGAATGAAGGGAATCCTATTTGGGGCATGTTTAACTCATTTCCGGAGTACTGGTGCATATTAGAACACTGTTTGAGAAACTGTTCTGTATTTACTAACTTCTTGTTAGGTGCCATCAAGTCGTATCCAACTCATAGGGACTCTCATAGGCTTTTCAACGCTGTCTGTCTCAGGATTGGCTCAGGAGTGGATTGCCATGTCCTTCTCCCATTTTTGTGGTACTGGGAATCAAACTTGGGACCTCAGAGACGGCAGAGCAGCGCTCTATCAACTGAGCTAAATCCCAGCCCCGTATTTACTAACTGTTAGGTGCCATCGAGTTGGTATCCGACTCATAGCGACCCTCTGTACAACAGGGGAAACACTATTGTCAGTGCTTCTCTGCTACTCATAGGGTTTTCAATGGCAGATTGATTTTTGGGAGGGGTTTGCCAGGTCCTTCTCCCAAGCCTACAGCTTCTGGTGTTCCCAGGCCGTCTCTCATCCAGGTACTAACCAGGCCCGACCCTGCTTAGCTTCCGAGATCTGATGGGATCGGATGCCACAGGGCTACCGCTGCAGGCATTTACTAACTAGTCCCTCCAAATTAAAGGTCTTTTTGAGTTCAGGGTGTAGCTCAGTGGTTGAGTGCTTTCTTGCTTTGCATCTGAGAGATCCTGAGCTTATTTCCAGCGCTGCAAAAAATAAAACTTAAAAAAAGTTCCCTCTGAGAATCATTTTTCAGTTGCTCTCAGTGTATTATTAGCTAATTATTACCAATAATAAGAAGAAAAATAAGAAGAAGAAAAAAAAATAAGAAGTGATATAGACCTTTCTGTCATTTTGGCTTGTTGGTTGAAATTTTCTTTTCAAAGTTTGTTTTGCATTTTTGTTTGTGAGTCTGATCATTTTGTTCATATATCTTCAGCAGAGATTGCTGGTCCAACCACACTGTTCTAGTATCTCTGTCTCCTTTTTTTTTCTTTCCCCTTTTCATTGCTTCACTAAGGTATGCTGATTGTGACATCTTGCATGTGCGGCCTTTCTAGCTTATATTCTGACTCTGTGAAAAAACTTCGTTCTTCTTTTTTGAGTAAGTCATTTATGTCTTTTCTTGTTTGTTCTTTTTGTATAAAATCATTGTTTTTCCTCATTTATTTTTTAAAAAGCTTACTTACTAAAATATTTTATATTTAAAACATTATTCTCATTATTTAGATTCATCTCATAACATACACATAAAAAATACTGTGTCCCAATCCCATTTTTTTATAAAGCAAAGAAAGTAATATTTAATGTTAGAATATTAGAACATTATTATGATAAAGAAATTTTTAAGGAGGACAGAAACTACAATTTTTTATAAACTTATAAAAATGGTACTAGTCCTAAGATTAACTAATTGCTTTTCTCTCTTATACCTTATGTGTTGTTGTTATTGTTGTTAAGTGCCATCGAATTGGTATCAGACTCATAGAGATCCTATGTACAATAGGAGAAACACTATTGTCGGTGCTTCTCTGCTGTTTGTAGGATTTTCAATGGTGCATTGATTTTTGGGAGTGGGTTACCAGGTCCTTCTCCCAAGCCTACAGTATCTAGTGTGCCCAGGCAATCTCCCATCCAAGTACTAACCAGGCCTGACCCTGCCTAGCTTCTGAGATCTGATGGGATTGAATGTCACAGGGCTGTGGCTGCAGGCAATACCTTATGTAGTTTACATAAAATTTTGCTAGTAATTAAATGCTTAGATTTATCTGAGGATAGAGATCAATTTTGCCTATAATTAAGGTAATTTTTCCTTAAATGTCACTCCATCCTTCCTTATTCTGTAGCAAACCCCATGATACTAATTATGTTAGTAACTGCTTGATTTCATGTTGAAGAATTAGATGTTGGGCATAGCAGAACTATTTGAAGTTTTTTGTTATTAGTTTAAGATACTTACCCATTGTTATTGTGCCTTACTTTATCAATATTTATACTTTCTTAAAAATTAAAAGAATTGAGGTTAGGGATATAGCTCAGCATAGAATAATTAGTAGTAATAGTTAATTCTTCAAGTGCATTGATTAAAAATGGTATTCTTGCTAACACATATACTTTAATGTTTTCTTGAGGTACAGCACAATGAGATCAAATTGTTCTTTAATCTTTTTCAATGTCAGTTTGAATGAAGAAAATTTTTTACTGCTAATAGATGCTAATGTATTTTCATTAGAAATCTATTGTCACTTAAGAATTTATTTTTATAAAAAAGGTATTTTTAACTTTGAAAGTGTTATAGCTGTGTTACAATACAGTTGAACTATTGACTAAAATATTGACTATGGTGTCACAATGAAAATTCTAAAACTGTCATGGAACAAAAGCATGAAGTATTTTACCTACTCATATATATCTGCTATAATTAAGATTCTATTGAAAGTGAAACTTGGGATAATATATGTTTTATTTTGCGGGTCATTTTTATCATTCAGAAAGTAAAGGACACACTCAGGAGATTTCTATTCTGAATATAATTCTAATGCCCAAATAAGATCTTGCTAGTGAGGTGGAAGTGGTGGACAAATGGAAAAAAGTGCTTGCTTATTTTTGGAAGTTGATAACTATAAAGAAGGAAATTATAAACATCTAGTATCTAGACTTTAGAAGTTTTTTTTTTTTCCAAAAGCTATGGATGGAAACCTCTAAAAATGAAGTTTATTTTACTACAATTGCGATTATTTTGAAGACTTCAGTATTTTCAGTAAGGTAGAAGAGGAAAAATAGCTATAGAACCCAATAGTACTCACTACAATTTTCTATGCATGTGCATATTATGAGAAATAAAAAATAGTATAGTATTCTTTATCTTTAGGGGATCTATTCTAGGACTACCGGTGAATACCTGAAACCATGGATTGTTCCTAATCTTTATATATGCCATGATTTCTTCCTACCCCTATGTACCTGTGAAAAAGCTTAATTTAAATTAAGCAAAGTAAGATTATCAACAATAACTAATATTAAAATGAACAATAACAATATGCTATAATAAAAGCTATATGTATGTGGCCTGTCTTTCAAAATATCTTAGTGTGTTGTCCTCATCCTCTTTGTATGGTGTGAGATGATACTTAAAAGAAGCATTGTGTGGATTCTTTTTGCAAATAAGCATCACTAATCTTAACAGTTATTTGACCACAAGCACTGCAATTCTGCAGCAGTAGATCTAAGAAGCGAGACAACTCCTAAGTGACTAACAGTCAGGCAGCTTATACATTATGCTGCCATAAGGATTCACATCTGTGCAGGTTAGTGTGAGATTTCATCACACTATTCAAAACAGCACCTAATTTATGAATTATTTCTAGAATTTTCCATTTAATATTTTTGGAATGCCATTGACCATAAGTAACTGAAGCCACAGAAAATGAGGCATGGGTAAGAGGGAACTTCTCTCTGTGTGTGTGTGTGTGTGTGTGTGTGTGTGTGTGTGTGTGTGTGCCCATGCACGTGTGTGCCCATGCACAAATGTGTGAATAAGAGACACAATCGAGAATATGTACAAATAGTGCATAGAACAGGAAGTATTGTATCCGATTATAAGACTACTTTCCAAATAATGGGTAATAACACAAGATTTGGTTGCAATGAAAATATGGTGAAGAAAGGATTAGAATCCCAATTTAGGGATGGTTTTAAAGGATAGTTCTAAAACAGAAGGTAGAGCTAAATAAGTTTGTTTCTTAACCCTCCATTGAAAACAATGATTTTTCTTTCTGAAAAGTGTGAAAACTAAGATAAATTAAAGCCAAAGCTACTTTATGTAAATAAGACAGATGAAGCAATAATAAAAGGTTAATAGGGGAATTCATGAATTTAAAAGTTACTCCAAGTTGCTGAAGGTCAAATATTTTACAAGTTAGTTAATTTGATGTACAAATTTGTCACAGTTCTAGAATGAGTTGTTATGTAACTAATGTGTTACTTACATATAGTAAATGTAGATGATCAATAGATGTCAGCAAAGGCTTGCTAAAAGTAAGTTGTAACAAAGTCAATTTTACTTTTTTTATCCAGTAACTACTTAATGACTTACAGCAGCCTGTTGACATAACATTCCTTGAAGTTAATGAGGTATTTGATAAGAAATTCTATGATAGTTCTGTGAGTCAGACAGGTAGCAGTGACTTAAATACCTAGTTCACTTTGACAATTCAAGGTTAATTAAACACTAAGTTTGCAAAATACTGTCTATAGACCAAATCTGGCATACTACCTGAGTTTCTAAATGCAATTTTATTGGAGCAGTATTTTGTTAATTTGTTTGTGGCCTAAGGTTAATTTTGATGTAATGTGCCTCAGTTAATAGATATATTTTGTTGAATTATACATGATTTTGTTTGTTGAATATTTTAAACAGTAAATTAAACTTCCTTTCTGAACATTTGAAAGAGAAGATGAGCTTATCAAAATTGGCACTATTTAAAGGGTAATTAACTCTATTTGATGGCAGAATAGGTTCAAAAAGTTATTTATAGATAGGAAAGTATAAATAGTTTACCTTCATTTTAACTGTAGAGAAAATATGTTTGTGAGGTTCCACATCCTCATTTCTATAATGGATATGATTAACCCCCTCGTGAAGTTTATATAATTGCTAATAACTGTGAGAGTGTATGTAAAAAAGCTAATCTTGTGACTAGAGCATTATTGGAACTCAAGTAGTGCTTTTATTGTTGTTGACTACAACTTAATGTATGTTAATGTAACAAAACTGCTGAATACATTAACGTGAGAATTGTGGAAAATTTAAAATTATAGTTCCACTTATGTTGTAATTCCTTCCCAGTTTTAAAATAGGTTATTTTTTAAAAGTAAAACTTTGCCTAATGTCCACCAGTAAAATATCTCTTGAGTGGCAATGAACTGTGAACTGTCTCTAGAAGCAATTTTTCCCCCTCTATGTTGTTTTTGTTGTTATATGCTGTTGAGTTGTGTCCGCCTCATAGTGACCCTCACACAGTTTTTGATAGCTGATTGTTTGGGGATTGCCTTGAGAGTGGATCGCCATGTCCTTCTCCCATTTTTGCGGTGCTGGGAATCAAACCCTGGTCCTCAGAAAATGCAGAGCGGCACTCTGTCAACTGAGCTAAATCCCAGCCCTTCCCCCTGTATGTTGTTGTTGTTGTTGTTGTTGTTGTTAGGTGCCGTCGAGTCGGTATCCGACTCATAGCGACCCTCATAGGGTTTTCAATGGCTGTTTCGGGATTGCCTTGGGAGTGGATTGCCAGGTCCTTCTCCCATTTTTGCGGTGCTGGGAATTGAACTCCAGACCTCAGAGACTGCAGCGCAGCACTCTATCAACTGAGCTAAGTCCCAGCCCTTCCCCCTGTATAGGACACCTAAAATACTCAGTGCTTCCTTTCCTTCTGAAAATGAGGGTGATACTGTCTTCCTCATTTGCTGCCATGAGGGTTAAATGAGTGAAGGATTTAGAAAAGTGTCTGGCACACAATCAGTGCTCACTAGATGTTGAATACAGCCATCCACCTTATAGGATTGGGATCATTTGAAAAGAGCCCAAGTAACTATGCTGCTAGGGGACTTGTTGAAAGGATTCGAGCAGTAACAGAGTGGATGGATTAGATTATATGCTATGAAATGTTTCCACATATATTCACTCACTTATTCAACAAATATTTTCTGTGTACCTATTACACTATGTGTTATTATAAGTAATAAAAGAGGCAAAAAACCTGTCCTTAGAGAACTCACATTCTACTGGAGACACAAAAAGATAAGTCATATACAGTAAGTTTCATAATATTGCCACAGGGGTGAATAATTAAAGGAAAGATTTGGAATATCAGTGATGGGGATGTTAAATTTAAAACAGAATATCCAGGTGACTTTGGAATAAAGATTTAAAGGAAGTGAGGTAGCTATTACCTATAAAGATGTCTGAGGAAATCAAAAGAAGAGCAAATACTAATCACTGCAGCAGTATACACCTAAGTTCAAAGTACAGTGAGGACTTAGTGTGGCAGGGGTAGAGAATGAGAGGGAAATGAAAGTGGGCAGAGAAGGAAAGAAAATAAAGTCAGAGAGGTAAGAGGAAATCATATATAGGATATTTACGTCAACCAGCTGTGCAGGGTGGCACTGTGGCTTTTGCTCTGAGTAAGATAGAAGGCATTGAAGGAGTTTTTAACTCAATGGTCATTGTAATACATTTAATATTTAAACTAAGTCCTATCAATCCACATTCAATTTCCAAAGTCTTCCTAGGCTATTTTAACAATCATATCAATATTATGTTTTATAATGTTTTATAGTGCTTATTAAGTGCTCATGGGGGCTGGGATTTAGCTCAGTGGGTAGAGCACTGCGCTGCAGTCTCTGAGGTCCCGATTTCAATTCCCAGCACCGCAAAAATGGGAGAAGGGCCTGGCAAAACAATCAGCCATTGAAAACCCTATGAGGGTCACTATGAGTTGGATACCAACTCGATGGCACCTAAGAACAACAACAATAGTGCTTATAATCTACCATACTATTCTGGCATCCCATGTCATTTGATCTCGGAAGCAGGGTCAAGCCTGGTTAGTATTTAGATGGGAGACCACTGGGGAAACCAACTGCTGTAGGCTTAGGAGAAGGACCCAGCCACCCACTTCTGAAATAATCAGCCATCAAAAACTCTGTAAATAGCAGAAAAGCACTGACAGTAGGCACTGACATGGCACAATGCAGGGTAGTGTTTCATTCTGTTGTACATAGGGTTGCTATCAGTCAGACCTGATTTGACAGCACGTAAGAACATCAACATAGTATTTAAAATACATTGAGCATAGTGTTAACAAAAATACTGAGAGATTAAAATTTCAAAATGTATTATTTTTGAATATTCAGTACTAACTACATTATAATACTAGAATATGTTATCAGTACTAGAGATCTGCTTGCAGCCCTAGCCCTGTGGCATCCAATCCCATCAGATCTCAGCTAAGCAGGGTTGGGCCTGGTTAGTACTTGGATGGGAGACTGCCTGGGAACACCAGATACTGTAGGCTTGGGAGAAGGACCCAGCAACCCACTCCCAGAAATCAATCTGCCATTGAAAACCCTATGAACAGCAGAGAAGTACTGACAATAGAATTTTGCCTGTTGTATGTAGGGTCACTATGAGTCAGATACTAATTCAATGACACCTAACAACAACAACTAGAGATCTGCAATCTTTATGTTCTACGAAGAAAGTTCATTTATATAAAATTTTGTAGAATTAAATGCAAACCTATAAATACATCTTTGATCTTAGAACTATACATGTAAGTTTTTTAGAACAACCAGTTTGATGAAGATTAAAAAAATAAATTCTCTTTCAAGAACTTCCTACCTAATGAAGGCAGATAGTGTCTGCAAAGCACTTTTTGCAAACCCTATTCAGTACTCTATGTTCTCTGAACACGTTACTGTAAAAGCTTTTCTAGCAACTAGAGAGATTGTGACATTGTGTCTTTTAAGTAAGCACTGGCCATACTTGTACATGTGTGGATGTGACACCTAACTACTTCTGAAGCTTAGTTTCACTTCAGTCACCAGGCAAATTAATATCCATGCTAATTGTCTATTTTATATTTTATCATTGCATGTAGTTCTTGTCTGTAGCATAAAATAACTTGCTATGATTTCTGCTAAGAACTTAGACTACTTTATAAAATAGTTAAATCAGTTTTATATAATTCATACATATCTGAAAAGAAATAAAGTATTTTGTTAGTGTTTTTCTTTGTCTGTTTATTTGTTTTGTTTTGTTTTCCTGGTAGTAAAGGGTTTAATACAGGGCCTTCCACAGTAGGCAGTTGCTCTACTACTGAGTCATGCCCCGCCACAGGATCCCTTCATTTTAATTTTGAGATAGGATCTCACTAAGTTGTCCAGGTTGCCTCTGGCCTCAAGCTCAGAATGCTCCTTTTTCAGCTTCTGTAGTCCCTATAGGCATGTACCATAATGCTTGTCTGTTAGAGGTCTTTTAAAAGTGTGATGTTATGGTTTTTAAGAGATATAGCCCTATAACATAAGTAATATTCATTATTATAAATATTGCAAATTTGGAGGTAAAAATTATTTTCTAATTTTCTCAAAAATATTTAAGAGAGATGTTTACACCTACTTAGGGAAAACCAGTTTGAAGTTTGAGTTGAGGGGCCTTATGATGTAAAAATTACCAAACTTATTGACAAGTATTTATTTTCTCTTGAGAAATTAAAAAAGAAATACATTTTATGTCCTCACATTTCTGATTTTAAAGTCTTGCATTTTGTCTAATATACATCAGCAATAACAGATTATCTCATTGTGAAATTCTGTTTCTAAACTATGTTTCTATTTGTCTGATTATTGGTTCATTAGTTTGAGATATTTTAATATCAGAATATTTCCATCTCAAATCTTATAAGCATAGCATTAATACCAATAGTCTGTTATAATCTACTGAGTTCTGTTAAATGATAGTAAGATGTGTACTGTAAATGCTAGATAGACAAACTTCACTTACATAAATTTGTATGGTATAATTTGTTTTTGGTTTTGTTTTTTAGCAGGTCTGTGTGATATTAGTGAAGGGACAGTTGTCCCAGAGGATCGCTGCAAGTCTCCAACTTCTGGTAATGTTTTTAACTTCATTAATAATTGTGATTTTATGAAAACTCAGATGGCATATCAAAGTATCTTTCTGTAGATAAACACTTAAAAGGTACCTACAAGAAACTTTTGTGTTGCATAGTTATTCTTAAAATCATAACTGTATTCCTTACAGTCTGATTAAGTGGAAAGAAATGCAGTTTCTGCTAATTAAAAATCCATAGCTTTTATCCGTTCAGATTTGTACAATTGTTTATTAAACTTTAGTCTAATGTTTACACTATTAGAGAAAATATGTTTTACTGTTCACTGTTGGATCAAATGTTTTAGTTAGCTGCAGTTGTTTCTATGCTCTGGGTATTCCACTCACCGTCTAGCAGAATGGAATAGAATCAGAGAAAATGTGATGTCATTGACTTTTCTATAGTACTTCAAATGTTATCATAGATTTTGAGGGGGAAGAGTAGAGTGCTAGGGCTCGAACCCAGGACTTTGCCAATGGTAGGCCACTAAGCTATACCTCTAGCCTTAAATGTTGTAAACGTTTTGTCATACTTAACAATCTAAAGCTGCCTATAGGCAATTAAGATAATTGTTGACAATTTAGATTTGTTTTTAGTTTTGATCCAAGTTATTTCTGATATATTTATACCTTTATTGAAGCAGTTTTTTTATTTACAAATGAGTCATTATGTGGCCTGTGTGTATGTTAGCATTTCAGAGGAACATTATTTTTAGTATGTTTTGAAGTCCATTAAGATTGAGAAGATCTTAAATTTATTATTTTATTTTAGTGGATTGATACTTTGCTAATCTTTAATAAAGTTGACTTCATAATTTTAATTCTATTTATTAAATTTTGCTGGCTGGGAATTTTCATCAGCTTTCCACTAATAAATTAAGTAACACAATTCCTAGGTTTTCATCATTCTATAGAAAAGGTTTTTACTACGTCAGAAAGTATTGTGAGAATGGGACATATTGAAGGTGACTTTATTTTACTGCTTCACATTTTAGTTTGCATTTTCTTAGATCCAAAGCTGTAAAAACTTTTTGTGATTTTTTAATGAGGTTTTTCCTGATGTTGCAAAAATTGATCATTTCTTTTTTGAAGTTAAAATGTACCTATGTGTTTTCTTATTCTTTAAACTTTATATTCAAATTTGTTCATTAAACTCATAGAACATACAGAGCCACAGGAACCACATTGGTACCTAATACTAAGTTTTAACCTTGGTAGGGTAAAGTTTAAATTAATAATATAAAACTGAGTAATTGTCTTCTATCTTATAGGACTAGAGTTATTTTTAAATTAAGAAATTAGAATTGTAATTTTTTTTTTTTTTTGGTAGTACTGGGGATTGAACCCAGGGCCTTGCACTTGCAGGCTTTGCAAGTGCTGGGCCACTGAGCTGTGCCTCCAGCCCTTTTTTTTTCTTTTTTTTTTTTTTCTTTTTGAGACAGGGTCTCACCAAGTTAAGCAGACTGCCTCTGGCCTCGAACTTGTGATCTTCCTGCCTCTGCCTCCCAAGCCGCTGGGATTACAGGCATGCACCACCACGCCCGGCTCAATATCTTTTTATTGTTATTCTTTTTTTCCCAACTGCATACATTACCTACCCCAAAAAGCCATGTTAATGCAGTTGTCAGTGTGTTAAATACATAAGCCAAGATGGATAATATGGTCACGTAGCATATTATGTTACATTTAAGTATATTAAGTAACCATCAAATTTATTTTAATAAGTTCAGCCCAAATAAATTAATGGGCTAGCGGTTTAGCCCATTATCAGTTAGCCCATTCCATCAGTTGATAGAGTGCTGCTCTATGTTCTCTGAGGCTCGGGTTTGATCCCCAGCACTGCAAAAAATGGGAGAAGGAGGTGGCAATGCACTCCCAAAGCAATCCCGAAACAATCAGCCATTGAAAACCCTGGTCAGCATGAGTCAGACTCGACTCGACAGCACCTAACAACAACAACTAATAAATTAATATTCATTTTTAATCTTCAGTTAGACTCTCAAAAGGTGCATACTTCTAGCAGTTTGGAATAACCAAACAAGGGCTAGGGGTGTAGCCCAGTGGTAGAGCACTTGCAAAGCATGTGGGAGGCCTTGGGTTCAAACTTCAAGTACAAAAAATATTGGAATGGCCAAAGAGGAGGTAATTGTAGGTAAATGTGTAAGAATATTTAAATATCAGTGCATAAATGTAACACATTAAGCTTTATTCCAAATTTCATTCCAAAGCTCTTTGTAGTCTCTCTTCCTCACCTCAAACTAGAGAAACTCAAACATGATTCAGCATTTAAAAATTTTTTAGCTTTACCCTTGTTAGCACTCTAATTGAGAATCAGAGGGGTAATTTATTGTCACTCACTCCTCTCACCATCAAGTGCAAATTCTAATGGTCCAAAAAGAAAAAAAGGATAGAATGAGTTTGAGGTGCATCAGAAAAGCAACAGTTTTTGTGTTTTTAACTACATGAAAATTAGAATTAAATTACTTGCCCCAAATACTTCCTACAATGAGATAAAATATAAATAAATATAATAGTTAATTGACATGTTATAAATTATTAAGGCCAATATAGTTAATGCTTTAAAAGTTCATATTTATGAGCCAGGTGCGGTGTAGCACGCCTGTAATCCCACTGGCTCAGGAGGCAGAGGCAGGAGGATCGCAAGTTCGAGACCAGAGGCAGTTTGCATAACTTAGAGAGACCCTGTCTCAAAAGGTAAAAAAATGGGCCAAGGGTGCAGCTTAGTGGTCCAGCACTTGCAGAGCATGCAAGTGTGAGGCCGTGGGTTCAACCCCCAGTACCACACACACACAAAAAGTTCATATTTGTGGGAAAGGAAGAAATGTATGAAAGTGGATTGGAATTCACAATGAATCCCTCATAAATAGTAAGCTAAAGATCAGTATTATATGTGTAAACTAGCTATCTGCCTTTTAGCAAATCCAGTATGCCTACTGAAAATTGATTCAACAAATGCAGAGCTTTTAAGCTTTTAATTTCCATAATCAATATTTGTAGTATCAATTGCTTAGCTAGTCAATATGAAAGCTGTCTTCAGAAAACATAGTAAAGAAATAGTAAATATAATTTGCCTTTTGCATTTATTTATAAATAAACCAATGGTCTCTCTGAAACAGAAGGTTAATTCTGCCTATCAAATTTATACATCATGAACAAACGAAAATGATGCCCCTCTATTTGATTTTTATTTCAAAGATCTCAACTTCACTGAGCACATAGTAATGCTGGAATTGTTGTCATGTATCTATATGTTTGTATATATGTATATATACATATAAAATGTTCAAATGATTTAAAACGTGTTAGATTATTTTAAACTGAAAGGCCACACATACCATGATATAAATGGTGCCTTGAAGAGTTAGTATGTGACCTAGAAAAAAATAAGCTCTAGGTATTTTATGTGTTACTCAATTATAGTAATTTGGTAAATATTCATTCAAGTAGGTTATGCTTTAAATCATTTGATAACTTTTTCATGAGCTATCACAGAAGTTATGAAAAGTAGCTGGGCACCATGGCTCAAACCTCTAATCCCAGCAACGCAGGAGGCTGAGGCTAGATGATCCGCAAATTCAAGGCTAGAGGCAGCCTGTGCAATTTGGCAAGACACTGTCTCAAAATAAAAAATAATAATAACTTTAAAAAGAAGCTAGGGGTGCAGCTCGGTGGCTGAACACTAGCCTAGCATGCATAAGGCCTGGGTTCTAGGGGCGGAGGCAAGTTCTGACAAGTAGTAAGCATTTTCAATTAGGGAAAGAATAAATCTGCTTGTTTCCTTTACATTTAAAGCCCACCTTGCCTGTTTCTACTTTGAAAACACCAAACATTTTTATAATTTTATTAACATATATAAATGTGTTGTTATTGTTAGGTGCTGTTGAGTGGGGTCCAACTGATAGCGGCCTTATGTACAACAGAATAAAACATTTTATCTGTTATTACTCAATGCTGGGATTTAGCTCAGTTGGTAGAGCACTGCACTGCAGTCTCTGAGGTCTGGAGTTCAATTCCCAGCACCGCAAAAAAGGGGGGAAGGACCTGGCAATCCACTCCCAAGGCAATCCCGAAACAGTCAGCCATTGAAAACCCTATCAGGGTCGCTATGAGTCGGATACCGACTAGACGGCACCTAACAACAACAACAATTACTCAAATATGAAATATATAAAATAAAACTATTATTTGTAATACATTTTTGAACATTTTGTATCTTTTTTATATCAAAGGTGACAGTAATATTTTAAAATGTATATAACTTGCCATGACCCTTATATTCTTTAAGTCTGAATTATATTTATATTAAAAACAAGTATTTCTATTTCTTTTCCTGGAAACATTACTGAGCTCAATGTTGCTTTTATAAAATTTCTCATATGGGGTTTATGAGGATCTATAAATGCTATTTAGCAAAAATAACATGAACTTTTAGAGAGTAATCTTTTAAAACCGCTATACAAGTCATTGAATTCTGCCAATGTTGGCAAGTTGTTCTTGGTCAGAGAATATCAAGTATATTTGCCACCTGGCCAAAGGAAGGAAATTTGACTTTTGGGGGAAGCAGGAAGAGGTTGTCAAATTTTTACCTAAGTCATTGAGATTTGCTATTTTTACTAGAATTCTTTTTAAGCACAGAAAGGGAACCTTTTTATCTACTGTCAGCTATATTCTAGGTATCTGCTTCTAGCAGAAAAGGTTTATTCATTCAGCAAATATTTACTTAAGAGGCAAATACATGAAAAGCACCCCACTGGTTACAAAGGGATACAGAAATCAATCAAATATGGACCCTATTTTCAAAAAGTTGGTTTCAGTGAGGATGGTCATATGTATTTAAATGTAAAATATAAGATATTAAATGATTCACATGAGAAGTATGTAGATAAAAATATTATGAGAATTCAAAGGAGAAGTGATTTACATTTGAGAAGTTTGTGAAAGTTTAACAGATGAGATATCATTTGAGCTGTACCTATAAAAAGTAGGTCTGTCAGGGTTTTATGTTTCTTTCTGTGTTCTGTAACATATATAAACCAGTATTTTTGCCAAACTCTTGATACTTAAGGAAAAATGGTTATGGAGTTAGGGCTTACCATGAAAGATATTACACTACTGATTGCTGTATCATATTATTATCAAAATTGTTAATAACTATATGAATGGCCTCAGTGTGTTCAGATAAATGAAAACTTGCTTCAGATGTACTAGGATTTTTATTTGTACTTTTTTCTGTGACTTCTCAGTATTTGTGACTGACTCTGTGTCTGTTCCTTCCATTGTCTTCATTTGTGTAGGTTCTTCATCACCACACAATTCAGATGATGAACAAAAAATGAATAATTTTATAGAAAAGGGTATAGTATCTTTATTTTAAAGTATTTTCTTTTGTTTATGTTTAATTTATTTAGTTTACTTTGAATAGATTTTGACATTTTATATCAAAATATTATTTTCAGTGAAGACCCAAAGCAGAAAGTTTTCCAAGATGGTAGCCAGTGATATAGGTAGGAAATAGAAATTTTTATTTTGTTTCTAATCCTTGCTATATGCAGTGCTAACCCAACACCAGAAAATTATCCAATGCATTGCCTCCTGTATATATTAATTTGTTATTCCTATGCTAAACAATAATCTCTTCGCCTGTGTCTCTTCTAAACTCACTGGGGCAAAAATTATTAAAATCAACTAAATTGGGATTACAGTTTATTTCTGTTGACTTACAAGGTGAATTGTTTTGTTAACTTTTGTTTTTGCTTTATTTTAAAATGAAGAAGTGTTTGTTTATGCAATAAGTAGTACAATTTTATACTGTCAGGTTAAACTTTGAAGTAATTTTTCTTTTATACGTTCATTTGTGTGTTTTTCTCTCTTTACTCCATTTCACATTTCTAAGACTCCAAATTTCAAGGATATGGCATTCTGAAATTTTGACTCTTTTAGTCTATAATTACACCAAATTGGGGTTAAATTAGAATTTCCTAGGCACCCCCCCCCAAGTAAAAATATTTTGAATACTTCTTTTTATCTCTGTGGATGTACTTTGAAATGAGTTACTCAGTGTAAGGTTCTCAAAGTTTAAAACTGTGGGGCAAAATATATACCCAAACTTTAGGGACATAATCAACTTAGAGTTTTTTGGACACAAAAATTTGAATGTTTTCCAAGAATTTTTAAAGGCTTAAAAAACATTGTAGAAAAATAGGATAAATTTAATATTTTATTTAAATCCAAAATTTTTATTTTGTAGTTTTTATATTATTGAATTCCCCCTTTACCACATACTCCTTTAAACCAATTCAATTAGGTGAGTTTCTAGGAAGCAGAATAGTTTTACTTTTTCTCAACTCATAATGTTTAATACATAGTTAAGTTTTCCAAAATTCCTAGAAGTAACATCTATGTTGTCTTCATGTTGTAAATTGAACCCTGTTAGTCATATTAACAGAAGACTGTTAGCCCCTCTGGTCTTTTTTTTTTTTTTTAAGAAATTTTTAATGTACATCATAATGTGATTCATTTTGACATGCTTTTCATTGTGACAATTTTCATATATGCAATTTGATAAACATTATTCATATGGTCTTTATTTTAAATAAGGTGGTTTATTTTTCAGCAATGGGTTTTTTGCTTGAAGAGAATCAATTTACCTCTTTGTGTTTGTGTTGTTTTAGTGAATTTGTTGGCAATAGTTACTTCAGTTAGGACTAGCACTATAGCATAATATTTCTGAATCGATTTCCTTTATAGGATATTGTATACTAAAAGTACATAGAAGATTCTTTTATTGTCACATAATATAAAAACCTAGAAGGATTCCTTACATATATTTTACTAAACAACTTTTAAGATTACCCAGGAATTTTACCTGACATGAAAGGGACTTTGTGCCTAATTAAATTTGTTAAAAATAATTTTTGGTTGTTAGTATTGAGGTTATATTTGCTCAATTAAATGTATTGACCACTTTCCCATTTTTTCTGTGCTTTAAATAGAATATGTAATTATCAATATTTGAGCTCACCTATTTGAAAGACTTCACTAACAAATTTGTTAGAGCAGAGATCATTGTTGGATTTCTTTTTATGTCTTTGGTGAGTTTTTCTTTTCGTCATGTCATTTTCTGTAGTTACATTTTTTTAGGAAACAAGTTTGTTTTTCAAAATTAGTTATGCATAATTACTATTAATATCTTCAAGAACATTTTCTCCAACTTCACAGTACTTTCATTTTCTGTTGGAATCTTTCAGTGTTTTTTTTTTTTAATCCCAAGATTTTGGTATACATGAGGGGACCCAAGAAATCCTGAAAGTTATTTATTAAAAAATGTGTATTATTTATTTATTTATTTATTTCACATGTTCAACTTCATTTGTTGTTCAGTCACCTTCAAAGTACTCTCTATTTGATACAGTACACCTATCAAGATTTTTTTCTACTGCTCAAAACAGGTTTTGAACTCATCAGTTTTGATGCCTTTTGGTACTTTTGCCTTTTGTTTTACTTCTACCACATCTGCAAAATACTTCCTTTGGAGGACCTTTTTCGTTGGGAAGCAAACAAAAAATTCACACAGGATGAGATTGAGTGAATAGAGAAAGTAGGGCAGAAGGAAGAGAATGTACCATTTTTGGTCAGTGAACACAGAATGTGGGAAGGTATGTTGTCACTGTGGAAGAACCAGTCACCTGTTTGCCACACTTGGGATGTTTCTTTTGCAAATTGTTGACTCAGCATTCTCTGAACTTCCAGATAGTAAAAATTTTGCTTGACCCTTTGACTTAGAGAAACAAATTCTAAGTGCACAGTCTTTTCTCACATCAAAGAAACAGATGATCATTATTTTCACATTTGTGTCCAGGTCTTTTTTGGGAGGTATTGGGGGGAGCAGGGGTCCCTTCTTGTAGAAGGAAGGCTAATGTCTTAGTTTTTGATTTGTTCAAATGGGAACTGCCCTGTGCTGCCCTATCAACGTTTTAGGGTAGAAAAATCGACATATACCTTTTTATTTTAGTATCTAATTTTGTAATAAAAACTAGCATAAAACATGCTATTGAAAAATAAAATGTCAGTGAAATTTTGGAAGAAAATCCATAGATCTTCTGAGGACCTCTGCTGGGCTGATGTTTTCTGAGATACTATGTTGTCAAAACTAAGATTCCTTGAGCATTCTGACCACATTGTTCCATCCATACTTGCTAAAAAGTATCTCGACCCTCCTAAAATTATCACCTCTCTCTACCTCACTTTACAACACTTACAGCTTTAGCTTTGGGTGGTTGTGCAGTGGATTCATAAGGGGAAGCATAAGAATTTGACCTGGGAACTCCATGGTTGGCATGGTAAAAGAACCTCTTTGTGTGGATGGTTGATTGAAGGCTTTGCCCCCCAGTTTTACCTGTTCTTTAAGAGTTACTGCTGCTGATGTCAGAGGGAGAGTGTGTGTCTTGCTTGTGGGAGTACAGGATACCATTCACACTTTAAGAGTTTAACCCAATCATAGAAAATAAGCATTATTTTCGCCCTGCCTTGACAATGTAGCTGAGGTAGCTGAAATGAAAACAGTATTCTTTTTAATGTACTTAGCCATTGTACAGTAATTTCTGACATTGCACCAGCACTTTATAGGTAATTTTTCTCATTTAATCTACTAATTTCAGTGAACTAGTTATATATTTCTCTGTTTCATAGATGAGAGAACTGAGTATAATTTACATATCTGTTATTGTCATGACTAGCAACAAAGCTAACTTTGTACCCAGGTAGCCCAACTCCACTTTCTGTCCACTTCAACACTGTGCTGTATATACTTTACTGAAGCCTGTAAGGTTTCAAAAACAAATACACTGTGAGGTTCGCAGTCAGATAATCTAGTTATGACTTTGCTCTACTCCATGGTAATATGCAAAAAGAAATGACTCATATCAAGTTCTGCCCTAGCATCAGATCTTATATGCCATTTTGGTATCCCTCACCCAAATATAATATACAAAACCTGGAAATCTGACTTCCTCAAAGACCAGACTCAAGAGATAGATAATTAGAGCAAACCTTAACCCATCCACCCAAAGCCTAGCTCATAGATTGTTTTCCCATTGATAGCTAAATCAAGTGAATGATTCTAACAGTGACTTCCTTGCTCATGTAGAGAAGCCTATAAACAAATCACTTTATTCTTTCTAGTTTTACTGGAAAAGCATAGCAGAGTATAATGTAATTACATCACTTTCAAAAAATTACATGCGTTATAGTGCACACATAGAAATTTATTTTGCCTGTTCACTTATGATGAATTTTTGCTAGTAAAATCTTAATAACCAACATTATCAAAATCAGTGGCTTCCAGTACTATTATCAATTTCCATAAATCACTTGGAAGGTATGATCAATTCTTATTTGTTCTTTTATATTTTATAAAAACTTAAAAGTGAAATTCTATAAAGCTTTGTGTTAAAGTTTATATAAAAATAGTTTCAAAATGTATATCTTTATTAATGAAGAATTGATAAATTTTGTGATATCCTTATGAATAACATTTTTTCAGATGCTAGCATTATTTGGTGATTTTGAAAATACATGATTAAGTTTTCTAAAGATTTCTAACTCTATTTTATTATTACTGTATTTCATGCTGAAAGTAGATGTCTATTTTCCATAGTTTGTGAACTACCTCATGTTCCACTTTAGTTTTCATGTTGAAGAAATGATTACCAGATTGCCTGATTTTATGAAGTTGTTAGGTGCCGTTGAGTCTGACTTATAGCAACCCTATGTACGGTTAGGAGGACAAAATAGTACTAGAGTTTGGAGATTTTAATGGGGACCTCATAAATTCTAGACACAATACTAGATGGTGTTTGTTATGGCACAGATTATACCTCCAAGGCCCCTTTTATCTCTCTAGTTCTGAGACCATAATTATCTAGGTAATAATTTCTTAGCAAAAACCAAAGTAATTTTTAAATTCAGTTAAATGAAGATAATATTGTTCAGTAATGGAAGTGCTATTTTAATTAGTTATTTTTACATGAGTCCCAAGATTCCCTTTTTTCTTTTTTCTTTCTTTCTTTCTTTCTTTTTTTTTTTTTTTTCCCAGTACTGGGGGTTTGAACCCAAGACCTTGCTCATGCTAGGAGTACTCCACTACTGAGCTGCACCCCCAGACTATTTTTAATTATTTTTTATTTTGAGACAGGGTCTCATTAATTGCACAGGCCATCTCTGGCCTCCAACCTGCAATCCTCCTGCCTCAGCCTCCCAAGTAACTGAGATTACAGGCATCATCATGATGCCTGGCTTTCTCTTTTCAAATTATTCTAATGCAGCTAAAATCCATTTTTGTTATGTTATTTTAAATCACTAACATTACATTACACAGTTCTAAAGTTCTAACCCCTTTATTTTACACGAAAAGTTGAATCTCACATTAAGTGGCATATCCACAGTAATATCCTATTGTAGTAACCCACTCAGAACTGGAATCTAGATGTCTTACCTCTTGTTTACTATTAGCATGTCCCCACTGTCACGTTGCATACTTCATCCTCAGGCATCCACTTTTTCTTATGTGGTGACTTTTTCTGATACGATCTTCCCAAATCTTTTGTATTTACAAGTTAAAAAATAAATTTACAGAGGTGCATTTAGAATTTGCTACCATATGGATGTAAAGGTATATATCAAATTAAATAATTAGTATTTTGAGCTATAAAATTATTTAATTCATTATTCAACTCAAAAAGTGCTGATTTTCTACATAATATTCTCTAATATTCAACCCAAAATGTGGGTGCTGAATCTATAGTTCACCTGTGTAATCACTCCACAAAATCACTGTCAAATGAATAGAAGTTTATCTTGAAAGAAAAGATGAGTAAAGTGTACAGTGATGCCATTTTTACAGGTAATTTTAGTATTCCTACTTTGACAGAAGATTATTAATTACCTTTAATTGGTCAAGAATGGAATTTTGTAGGCACATTACACAAGTTACACAAGTCCAAATTCCACTAATGAATCCTTTTTTGGAATAATTGAAATCTGAAGGTTATTGGCCCATTGTATATTCAGCTTTACATTTTATTTCTGAATGTATCTTTCCATCAAGTTTTATAATAAAATATACTTGAAAATATCTTTGTTTCATACTCCAGTACTTTCTTTGTGCTTATGTCTCAATAGAACCATCTTTTTCTTTACAAGTATGTACAATAACCTTTCTAGAAATAAGTTGTTTGCATCATAAAAATATTAATCTGAATTAACATAATATTGCTGGAAATGTTATTTTTGTCACTTATTAAGAACTATAAATGTGTCAGTTTATGTTGTATTATTACTTACCAATTTGTTGGGAGTACCATTACAAAATACCATAGAATGGATGGTTTAAACAGAAAATTATTTTCTCTCAGTTTTGGAGGCTGGAAGTACAAGATCCAGGTATCAACAGGCTTAGTTTCTGCAGAGACCTTTCTCATTGACTTGGAGGCCTTCCCACTGTCTTCTCACAATGATCTCTCATCATTGCTTGCACCTGGTGTCTCTTGCATGTGTGGACTTCCTTTTATAAGGACACCAGTCAAGTTGGATTAGGGCCTAATCTAACAATTCTATTTTAACTTAATCACCTCTTTAAAGACTCTATCACCAGATATTATGAGTAATTGGGGTTCAGTGCTTCCATATATGAATTTTGAGGAGGACTCAATTTAGCCCTTATAATTGGAGTGTTGTTACTTATTATGTTAAAAGGTATGTAATTCCGGTTATTATTTAGAATGTTCTCTTTTGAGATGTTGCAGAGATTAATTATAGTGTTATAGAAGATCATACATTGTAGGGAAAAATTGACAGAACTCTCAAGGTTCAAGAATGAAAAAAACTTGTTGTATAGCTAAATCTTCACCCAGAAGTAATGGTATCTCTTTAAAGATTTCCCTCCATTTTGGACAATGGATGTATGTGTAATGAGTATTTCCAGAAACCATCTTTTTGATGAAGAGACTTGTATTTAATTTGCCCTGTTTCTTTTTATTTATATGTGAAGAAATGTGGCTTCTTTGCATAAAGGTCCAGTGATAGTTTTTGTTCACTTTTTTATTCCTTGTGACGTTCATTGAATTTTAATGCTAGACATGTACATAAGATTCTGTTTCTGCCTTCATGAAATTTACCTCTTAGCCTAGCATATTGATGCTGGTATTATTAGTACTAATAGCTATTAAAATAATGTGTAATAAATAATAACAGAGCTTGTATTTCATGGTCTCAGTTTCCCCCTTGGATGCCTTGCCATCCTACAAGCTGAATTTCAGGCTCTTTATTATCCTGATTGTTTTGTGTAATATGTACACATTTCAACATTATCCCTTTGTAAAGAATAGTTTTGGACCTCTGCATGTGGTGAGAAGAGTGATATCGTCATTCTGTTCTGGTTATTCAGTCTCTTTTTGCTTGTTTGACGGTTTCATCACACCGTCATGTAACTCCTTTTACCTTTTGTTGCTGTAAATTCACATTCTAAAAAGTGGAAATTATGATTTTGCTTTTCTTTTCTTTCTTTTTTTTTTTTTAAAGACATCTTTAGAGCCAGGCGCTATGGTGTATGCCTATAATCCCAGCGACTCAGGAGGCGGAGGCAGGAGGATTATAAGTCCAAGACCAGAGGCAGTCTGCGTAACTTAGCGAGACCCTGTCTCAAAAAGTAAAAGAGTGGGCTGAGGGTGCAGCTCAGTGGTCTAGCACTTGCAAAGCATGCAAGCGTGAGGCCCTGGGTTTCAACCCTAGTATGCCAAAAAAAAAAAAAGAAAAAGAAAAGAAAAGAAAAAAGAAAAGAAAAAAAAATGTGTGGACACAGGATAAAAAGAAAAACTGAAGGAAAATTTAAAAATATGTTTAATTTCTAAGAAGCTGTGAAAATCTCCACAGTTGAGAAACCTTAAAAGATTTAGCTATATAACAAATTCTTTTCATTCTTGAACCTTGAGAGCTTTTGTCAATTTTCCCCTACAATGTATGACCTTCTATAACACTATAATGAATCTCTGCAACATCTCACAAGAGAACACTCTACATAATTCTAATTACTGACCCTAAGTATAACAGAATGAAACACTACTCAACACTGTGCCATGCACATGATCTTTTTATATTTAAACCCATTGTTGCAGGCACTATGTTTCTTCTTATTTTGAGTTATGGCACATCAGCAAAGGGAGTTCCCAGGGGCTTTACTACATTGTCATCATTAAGGTTGACTCTACTTTGAGGAGGCAACTCTTCCCTAGTCGTTCCTTGAATGCCAGCCTGTGGGACTCATTTTTTCACCCTATATCTGACAGTGCTTCTCTGCTATTCATAGGATTTTCAGTGGCTGTTGTTTCGGGAGTGGGATGCTGGGTCCTTCTCCTTAGTCTGCCTTAGTCTGGAAACACAGTTGAAACCTGTCCACCGTGGGTGACCCTCCTGATGTCTTTAATACTGGTGGCATAGCTTTCAGCATCACAGCAACACACAAACTCCCACAGCATGGCAAGCCAACAGACGCATGGAAGATGATAGAGGTTACTGCAAGATAATTAGGTTATTAGGGGTACCACCCTCCAAAGAAATTAATGTAGTTCTTGTGGGTTTCCAGGTAGTCCCTACAAGTGTGGGTTGTTACAAAAGAGTGAGGCTGAACTATGATTCTCTCTCTGGTTTATTTTCTCACTGTGAGATCTCTCTCTTGTCCATGCACTTCCACCATTGTGCTGTCTTCCATCAGGCCTCTCACCAAATCAATCTGCCTACCTGAGCTTGGACTTTTAGCCTCCAAAAACTTGTTTTCTTTTTAAAGCACCTAATCTTGGGTATTTTGCTATACCAACAAACAAAAGACTAAAGACATTTTGAAATTTGCACTACGGACATGCTTATTGTGATAAGGTATACCTTCTGTCAAGTAGGGCTGGGATTTAGCTCAGTTGGTAGAGCACTGCGCTGCAGTCTCTGAGGACCGGAGTTCAATTCCCAGCACCGCAAAAATGGGAGAAGGGCCTGGCAATCCATAACCAAGGCAATCCCGAAAAACAGCCATTGAAAACCCTATGAGGGTCACTATGAGTCGGATACTGACTCGACAGCACCTAACAACAACAACAACAACATCTGTCAAGTAAATGGAACTCTTTACTGTTAACTACCCAGCTTGATGTCTTCATTCAACTTTATAAGAGAAATCAGAGACTCAGATCAACAGTTTGCTTGGACATCTCTGATACCAGTTTTCCTCATATTGAAGAACCTTTGTTATTATTCCCATTATTTCTGTGAACAAAAGCTTTCAAAAGGAGTTAGGCCAGGCATCATGGTACATACCTGTAATCCTAACTACTCAGAAGGCTGAGGCAGGAAGATCACAAGTTCAAGGCCACAGGTAGCTTACACAATTTAGCAAGATCCTGTTTCAAAATAAAAAATAAAAAGTACTGAGAATATGGCTCACTAGTGGATCAAGCCTACCAAGAGCAAAAACAAAAACACAAACAATAAAAAAGGAGTTTATATTCCTTAATGACAAAGCATTTCAAACCAAGGAGGATACTGATTGTCACAGTCAAAAGTTGAAGAGAAAAGCAGAGATAACTTGTCTCTTGAGAACTCCTTTAAATCCTGTGCATTCAACTTAAAGGCCAAATGAAAGATTACCAACTCTAAGGCATGAGCAGAAGTTTCTTGATAAGTGTAGTGAAATCAGCTGACATAGTAATTGACTTGATGCATGAAAAATAAAAATAAAAGCATCATAAAATTACTGAATTAAGTTTGCAACTTCCTTATCACAAAATTATTCCAGAATACAGGATATGATCTGGGAAGTCTAGCAATAGTTCTCTAGGATGGATCTGACTTTTCTGGACCTGCCATCAGTGAAGTTAACTAAACAGACCTTAAAATAAGTATATTTCTCCAAAGTCACAGTAATAGAAAAATACATGCTTTTATCCTACACCTCAGTTTTAGAGCTTAGTTTAGGATATAGCTTTCTACAGAAAACAACCATGAAACTGATCAAACTATGTGAGCCTCTTATTTCCAGGAATTGAGCAATAGGCATTCCAGGACTGTCCTCCTAAGAGTGGAAAAACCCTGTGGTCTTCCTTGCACTCTGGCACAAAACATGTTCCTGTTGCAGTACAGGGTGGGCAGAACCTTAATGGAGCTGAGGTCTCACTGAGTTAAAGAGACAGGGAAATTCTAGCCTGCTTAGATGCAGCTCTAGAGCGGCTCACTTGACCATGCCAAGAGATTTGTAAAACAGTTACCTGGCCAACTGACTGGAAGAGATTCATATTTTTGCCTATTCCCAAAAAAGGGAATCCAATTGAATGTGGAAATTATTAAACTATCATAATATCATTAATAATTACACACAAGTAAAATTTTGCTGAAGATCATCCTATAGCAAATGCAACAGTATATTAACAGAGAACTGCCATAAAGTCAAGCTGGATTCAGAAGAAGGTGTGGAACCCGGGACATCATTGCTAATATCAGATGGATATTGGCTGAAAGCAGAGAATACTAGAAAGTTGTCTATGTCTTATTGACTGTGCAAAGGCACTTGACTATGTGGATCATAACAGATTATGGATAACATTGCAAAGAATGAAATACCAGAGCACTTACTTGTACTCATGAAGAATCTATCCATGGGCCAGGAGGCAGTCATTTGAATAGAACAAGGAAACACTGCCTGGTTTAAAGTCAGAAAAGGTGAATGTCAGGGGTGTAACCTTTCACTCTTCAGTCTCTGTGCTGAGCAAATAAACCAAGAAGCTGGACTTTATGAAGAACATGGCATCATAATTGGAAGAAGACTCATTAACAACCTGTTATGCAGATGACACTGCATGATGAAAGTGACGAGGACTTGAAACATTTACTAATGAAGATCAAAGAACCCAGCCTTTAGTATGGATTGCCCCTCAGTGTCAAGAAAAGAAATATGCTTGTAACTGGGTCAGTAGGCAACTTCATGATAAATGGAGAAAAGATTGAGGTTGTCCACGACTTTGTTTTACTTGGTTCTACAATCAACACCTATGAAAGCAGCAGTCAAGAAATCAAAATACACTTTGCATTGGAAAGAGCTGTTGCAAAAGACTTCTTTAAAGTGTATACACGTAAAGATGTCACACTGAAGAGGAAAGTGTGCCTGACTCATAGCATGATATTTTCAGTCACATATGCTTGTGAAAGCTGGACAATGAATAAGAGAGACAGAAAAAGAATCGATGCTTTTGAATTATGGTGCTGGAAATGAATATTAAATATATCATGGACTACCAAAAGAACCAATAGAATGGTCCTCGAATGACTAGACTGTGTCTTACATATTTTGGACATGTTATCAGGAAAGACCAATCCCTGGAGAAAGAGAACATGTTTGGTAGAGTGTCAGGTCAATGAAAAAAAGGGAAACCCTCATCTGGATGGATTGACACAGTGTCTGCAACAATGGGCTTAAACATAAACAAGATCATGTGCATGGCTCAGTGGCAGATAGTGTTTCTTTCTGTTGTACATAGGGTTGCTAAGAGTCTAACTGGACTTGATGGCACCTAACAACAGTGTTGACTAGAATTTGTTGGACATGATACCTAACAGGGACTGCTCAGAAAATTATTCCTAGAAGTCTGTGTGGAGATTCAAGCCAGTTCCTGGTTTTAACACTTTAATACTGTAAGGTTTAATATTTCATAAAGTTTAATATGTTAACACTTGTAGTTGAAAAGAGTTATTTTAAACCAATAATATTAAGTCTTCCTCTGAAGAAGTCAGAAAAGACAAGTCTGAGTTTACTAGAAGGAATGCAATAGTTTCTGCAAATATTTATCAGTGGTCATCTAGCTGTATATACACAAAGATAACAGAAATATGTTCAGGTAGTCATAATGATTATTTCTGTTTGATGGGATATTTTATAATTTTTTAAAACTTTTCTGCATTTGAATTCTTTATAATGAGAATGAATTATTTTTATAAAAATTTTTAAAAATATAGTTTGTTAGTAATGAAATTATGTCTGGCTAACAGCCACTGCCTGAGAATTTGTAACCTTCATGCTAAAATACATATGAAATCAAAGAAAAATATGAAGTTTCAGTAAAAATCATATAGAGGTAGGCGATCACACCCCCAATGAGCAAGGCCAATTTGGACAATTCCATTCTGGATAGCGCACAGTTCTGCCTGTCAACACGCATGCATCTAGATAGATGCCTCTAAATTTAGGGAAAAGAAACTTACAGACACATGCTAGTAAGAATTTTCATTCTAAGGATTTAAATCCATTCCCTTCCTCCCATTCCTTCATATTCTGATAATCCCTATTTCACCCACCCCACACAGCATCCATGTAGAGTAATTACCTTCAGAGCTAGGCAATAATCAGTCTGGCTTCAGCTTTCTCAGTTACAATCATCATATGTATATATATAGTTATAAACTAGTCAAAACTGATCTACAGTGATATATCAGACCCATTATTTCAAGGGATGATAGCAGGGATTGGTAAGGAAAGTCCATTACTTTTGAGGTGATGGTCATGCTGTATATCTTGCTAAGTTTTGGGTTACACAGGTATATGCATTGTCAAGACAGTGAATATACTGTTACGATTTGTACATTGATTTGTATATAAATTTTACTTTTAAAATACTGTCAACAAAACAGTGTTTTGGGGAACATCTTGTTTCATGAAAATGTATGAGGTCTCTTGCTGCCTTTTTCTCCACATCTCACAGTCTCAGAGATGTTCTAGACTGAGGTAAGTGTAAACCCAATGTCCTGCTGTCAGCACTTGTACTCACCCAAGTAGCACTTGCTACAGTGCATTGGAGCTGCTGCTTACACTTCTTGGTGGGCAGGAAGTGTTTCCTTGCCCTATGACACATTGCTACCCAGTGTCCATTAAATATTTAATAAATAAAGATTGTCAGTCTCAGTCTACAAAATTTTTTCTAGGAATTTCATCAATATCATTAGTTGCATACTCTTTAATTACTTGACAGCTAGAATTAACACAAAATGACAAATATTGTTTGATGTTATTTATCATTTCAAGTTTTATATTCAAGGAGATTGCTTTAGGTTTTATCCAAATAGCAAGTGTGATTTAAATATCTGTTATTTGAACCTTATGGTTGAGTTGGTGACTGAGTTGTAGATCTGCAATTGCAAAGACTTTCAGGAGAAAAAAAATAGGCTATATGATTAAAAATTTTTATGACTTTTACAGTAAAATAATAGTCAAACAATCTTCGTGGAGATGGATATTGTGGCACATGCCTGTAATCCCAGTGACTCAAGAGGTTTAAGAAGGAGAATCCCAATTTCGAGGCCAGAAGGAACCTGTGTAGTTTAGTGACACCCTGTCTCAAAAGATAAAAAAGGGGTTGGGAATGGAACTCAGTTTTAGAGCACTTAACCTAGCATGCACAGAGCTCTGAGTTCAACCCCCAACTGCAAAAAAAAAAAAAAAGTGTATTACTAGTTATTTCTTATGTGCAGTTTTATCTTCTTAGTCTTAGTAAAATTTTGAAATTAGATCAACTAAAGAGTTATTCAAAAGATGATTAATTCCATATTTTACATAATAAAATAACTATAGTAGTAACAAAATTTTATGAGAGGAATTAACTTAAAATTTTAAGGATATTTGAAGTTATAAATTTATTTCTAGTAGAAATCTTGAGGAAGATCAAAAGCAGGCACTTAAGAAATTCAGAAGGAAATTTTGTGAGTGAAATTTTTTGACAGATGTGTCTGGTTACTGAATGAAGTCATCAACAGAAATATAGTTGATAAAACATCCATTTAACATTTTTAAAGAGATAAACTTGTTATTTCTATCTTATGAATTACTTGGGTTGCTTCTCTTTGCTATGTTTAGCTATGTATTGATTTTCAATTTTGAAATGAACTTGAAAGGTTAGGCTAATAGTGATGCATGCTATTCTATACTTTCATTTTAAATTTTACCATTTTCTTGCTTTAATTACTTGGAATATTACTATAGAATTAGAATGAAAGGGCATTAAGTTATTTGCAACTATAATTAATAGCTTGTTTATGTAGTGTTTTATAAAATTCATACTCATTTATTAATAATAAATAACAACCAACATCCAGGTATCATCCTTAGTTCTCTTACATAATCCTCACAGCTATCTACCTTCATTTCACAGATGAAAGAATTTGAGGTTAGAGAGACAAAGTAATTGGCCTAACCTTACAAATGGATTTGAACTTACATATCATCTTGACTCCAAACCCAGTCCAAACCACTACACTTGACACTTCCACATTTTTGAAGCTTATCTGAGGAATGTTTTTTTGTGGGTTTGTTATATACACATACTGGGTTTTATTAATTTGTCTTGGTTCCTAGACAGTAATTGCTTGTAGCCTACAGACCTCGCCACTCAAAAGTGTGTCCCGAAACCAGCAGTATCAGCATATACTAGGAGCTTGTGAGAAGTGTCTCCTCTTTGGCCCTAAACCAGGAGTACAAAATCAGAATGTGCATTCTAAGATCTTCAGGTGATTGGTGTACACATTCAAATTTGAGAAGTACAAGTCCCAAAGGCATGAAACAATTTAATCAAATCAGTGTAGTGGAGTCATCCAGATCTGGTTCTAAAAAAATGTCTTTAGACTGTGCCAGATTGGTATTGTAGTTCAGATGCCATTCATACTGTGTAGATACTACTTATCAGTCTATATATATATTGGACCTGTGATATTTAGTGGAAAACTTTGAATTCTATCAGAGTGTTTAATATTACTCTTTGGAAGACTGTTTTAGAAATACGGTATCTTTTAAAGCTATTGTATATCAAATATAATAGCAACCATGTATGTGAGATCAACTAACCATAGATTTTATTCAATATTTTGTCTTTTAACTGAAATTTATTAAATAGATAAAAGTGGGCTGACTAATGGATAAATTTGGTCCATTGTTGTTGTTAAAGGATACTAATTAGGTTAATGAAGCTTAGAGGTAACAAAGTGTTTTGACCCTCTCCCCCCACTATGCTTTCCCAGACTGCCTAATGCCTCTTTCCTAACACTGCATTTGTCATTTTTTTAGATGTGGAAGTTATGTACTGGATTTCTCTTTGTTTACATGATGCCCTTATGGACTAGCAGGGTCTGTGCTTTAAATATCTCTTAACGGTCCAAATCTTAACCAAATATATGCATTCATGTATTAACAAATACTTTTTCAAATTTTTACATAGGGAGCACTATTGTCTTACGCATGCACTACCACTAATATAGCATAGTTGAACAACTCCTAACTTTAAACCACTTTTAAGGTTAAGGCAATAATTGATATGAGGATGGAAAGTGAATTCCAGTAAGGTTATACATTGGCTTTTAATCTTTCTAACACTGCACAAAATACCTGTAGTTCATATTTTATGTAAATACCATAATTTTAGATTAAGTATGACTTTTTGTATTTTTCACTGAAGTGTAAATGGAAGTATTAACTTACATGAAGTAATGGTTCAGTCACATAGTTGTATAATATAATACTTCAATTTGATTGTAGATATAAGTTTGTCCTATATTGTAGAATTAGCAACTTATTTTAAAAGATGAGCCCCATCTCAAGGAAGATGACGAACTGGGAAGATTTTCTGTCTTGTGCCTAAGCATTGTCTCATGCCCCTGTCAGCTTATCTGCAACACCTTCCTTCTGAGGAATGACTTTTCTTCTCATAGAAAAGTCTAACCCTTTCCTGTAAACCTAAGCAATAATTTTTAAAAAATCACAAAATTTAAAAAAGTTCCTTGAAGTAAGAATTTCAAGGACACAAAGATAAGGCATCAAGTAAGTACAAACTTTTAAAAATTTGAAAGTAAGATTTACTTTCCACTCCTAATATTATAATATTATTAATACTTTAATTATCCTAGCATCTAGACTTAGTAATAAAACTATTCACTTCTGACTTGAAACTCAATTGATGTTAATAAGTACGAGTCAACTGTTCTTCAGAATTTTTAAAATATATTTTATTTTTCAGCAAAGATGTCAAGGAAGTTAAGCTTGCCAACTGACCTAAAGCCTGATTTAGGTAAGTAAAATAATCAAATTAAATATCCAAAGTAATTGAACTCTCGATAATAAAAAGACAGAGAAATCAGAGATTTAAAATTACTGTTATCAAGATTAAATTAGAAATCAGATTTAAAGTGACAAGATGTTTGATGACTAAACATCTTTTGAGATAGTTTTCAGAATGCTGTTGGTAAATTATGAAAGATAATTTTGACACAAATTAAAGCAAACAAAAATAATACATTTCCTCACCCTTCTCACACTTTTATTTAAGCAGAATTTAGTATAAGATTAAAATTTGTGCAATTTCAGGTTAATTTTTATTAAAAATGTTTATATCCTAGTGAATCATCCAAAAACCTATTTTGAGCTATGTAATATATAAGCTTAAGTTTATACTAATTTAATACTTTAAAAATAAATTCCTCATTTGCCATGTTACAGTGAATCTCTTATATTGAAAGTCATTATTGACTTTAGTATTTTTTTATCCAACTCATTCATTATGAAAACAAAGATTCACACACATTGATTTTGCTTTAAATCCAGTTCAAAGGCAGACTCTTGATATCTTGTGTAGACAAATGTCATTTCAATATAGATAACAATAAATTTCATGTAATAATATAATGCAGAGTTTCTTTTTAACTCATTTTTTACATTTCAGAAATACTTAAGGATGCTCTCACCCACCCTATCTTAGATATAACTTTGTTGTTTTCCTTGCATTTGCCCACCTTCCTCCCTTTGTACCTTTTAGTCTTTAGGTTCTTTGACTATTTTTATATAAAAAGATAGAGATATAGGTGTTGGACTATATTCACATTCGGATTTTAGCATTTCTCTAGGGGCCTGGGGTTTAGTCCAGTTGGTAGAGCACCTGCTCTGTACTCTCTGAGGACCTGGGTTCAATCCCTCCACTGCAAAAATGGGAGAAGGATGTGGCAATCCACTCCAAAACAACCCCAAGAAATGAGGGTTACTATGAGTTGGACACAAATTGATGGCACCTCACAACAACAAGATGGAAATTCATAATTTGTAACTAGGTAGAGTAGTGCTCTGCACTCTCTGAGACTCAGGTTCGATTTCCAGCACTGCACAAATTGGGGAAGGACATGGCCCCACTCCCAATGCAATACTAAAACAGCCAGCCATTGAAAACTGTATGAGGGTCGCTATGAGTTGGAGCTGACTGGATGGCACCTAATGACAAACTCCATCATATTTCAGTTATACTGAGAGGAAATGTGATGATTAGTGAGTAGGTATATAATGTATTTAGCTGTCATCAGTAGAAAGTTTTGTTCATAGGAAACATAATTTAGTAGAACTCCATAGTATCACTGGTAAGAGGGAACGAAAATTAGTCATAGAATATAGATAGGCTAGCTTGTGTTTTGAGAAGGGCATAGTTCCCTTATCTATGAAAATGAAAGGTATAATTTGAACTGAAGTATATCTGAGGCTTACATTGTACACTTTTTCCCTGCAAGAGGCCCCAGAGTTTTCATGTCACTCTCAAGAAGGCTCTTGATTTCACTAACACTAAATACTGCTAAACTGATTTTAAGTCTTCCACTCTGAAAAATCTGAGAAAAACCCATGTAGAAATTCGTTAAAAATATCATAACCAACTACTTTTTAAAAACTTACATTTTACAAATTATACTAGTAATTTAATCAAAATGTGTGTGCAAAATGGCCGTGCTTTTATAGGCCATCTTTATCCAGTTTATGGTTTAGCTAGCAGGCCTATGTATTTCAATGCCCTATGCCAATTACTATCTTGACTATTACATACATGAACTGTCTTCATCTTGCCTAAGTAACTTCCCTCAAGTCATTGTGCTGCTGAAATATTTTTGGTATGTTAATAGATTCAGACTGCCAGATATTGCTAAAGCAGCTGAGTCTATTGGGCTGTCCTGCTGGTCTAGAAGTTTCTATGAATAGGATTCATTTGTGCTTGTGGGGTCTCTGTACAGCAAGCACTTTCACTTAGCTTTGTCGTCCTGTACTCTATGACTTATAAGTCAGGAACTGTGGGTACTATTGTTACACTACTTACATTGTTTTTCAAGTATCAGCCATAGGAGACAAACATCAAATTGAAGTATATTTCAATGTTAATTTCTTGTCTTAATTTTTACCCTGTAGGCATTATGTTTTGATCTGTTGTTGTTGTTGTTGTTGTTGTTGTTGTTGTTGTTAGGTGCTGTCAAGTCAGTGTCCAACTCATAGCGACCCTAGGTACAACAGGGAAAACACTATTGTCAGTGCTTCTCTGCTATTTATAGGGTTTTCAATGGCTGATTGATTTTGGGGAGCGGGCTGCCAGGTCCTTCACCCAAGCTTACAGCACCTGGTGTTCCCAGGTGGTCTCCCATCTAAGTACTAACCAAGCCTGACCCTGGTTGGCTTCCGAGATCTGATGGGATCCGACACCACAGTGGTATGGCTGCAGGCGTTTTGATCTGAGGATATAATATTTTGTTACATAAGGCTCTAGGTGGAGAGGAGAGAGTGATATATACAAATTAAACTTCTAGATGTCCAGGGGAGTAGCATGAAAGCTGTGGTTTTTTGACATAGTTTTATCAACTGAACCTAGATGATGAAGACTTAATAATGAATTGTATCTGAATTTAGATCTGCCGGAAAGATCATATGTTTAGATGTTTAATTATTTTTCTGACATCTGTAAGACTGCGCTTATTGTTCCATAATAACTGTAACCTTCTAGTTTTATGTTATTAGTGATGTGGCTTTGTAGAGGGACCTAACAGAAAGTTTTAGAATTGAAAGTTTAGAATTCTGACTCTAGCTTTGTCATCCAGGGGAAGCTATTCAACCGCTCTGGACCTCTGATTAATTATTTGTTAAAACATTATGATAATACTTTTCAGAGTGAATATATAAATTCAATAAAATTATAACGTATACTACTATCACAGTACTTGGCATACTGTAAGACTTTTAATTGTAGTAATTTTCATTTCTGCTCTTCTTAGTAAAACTATTAAAATTGAACATTCTAGTTTATTTGTTTAGTTTGCCCAGTTTTGAAAAATTAAGGCACAGAGCCCAGCCATACCTGGCTTGATAGGAGTAAGTAGAAATTGTAATCTATGTACTACTGAAAATTCTGATTTATTTTCAAACAGTTGTAGGTGGGTGCAAAAATAAGTAACCTATGTCTACCAGGTTTAAACTTGATTCCTATTCAGTCCATTTTCTCATGTTGATCTAAGGAGTTTCTTTGGTAATCTGACTTTTGCAGATAACTCATATAATAAAAATGCAATTGTAGTTTATGATTTTGCATAATGAAATTACTCCATTAAATTAAAACACTGTTCCTTTGGCCTATGAATTAACATTTAAAATGTAGCTTATTGTAAATCACATAACACTTTAGAAAAATTTAACTTTCTTTTTCATTTTGCATGACATTACCAAGACATATTTCTTTCACAGCAGCATTGAAAGCATGACACTTGAGAAGTGATTTGTTAGATGTGAGTTGTAGAAGCTACTGAGAATTTTAATATATACTCATGGTGCAGCAGGGCTTGGATTCAGTTCAGGAGAACACCACTCTGTAGTCTTTGTAGTCCCGGGTTCGATTCCCAGCACCACAAAAATGGGAGAAGGATGTGGCAATCCACTCCCAAGGCAATACCGAAACAATTAGCCATTAAAAACCCTATGAGGGTCACTATGAGTCAGACACAACTTAATGGCACCTAACAACAGCAATGGTGTAGCAGAAACATATTGATTTAGATGCTGTAAATTACAGATGTCTTCAGCAAGTGTTTATTGAATAACTTTTATAAACAAGGTATGGTGTAAACTGCAGGGTATCAAAGTGACAATCCTTGCACTAAAGACCCTTTCAGTCACTTCAGAGCAAGGAATAAATCAATTCAGAAATAACTGGAAAACAAATGCACTGTGAGTGCCATGGGAGAGATAGAAAGATCTATAGCTATAGGTCCACAAAGGAGGGAATCTGTGTACGGTTGTCGGAGTCAGTATAAACTGAGATGAAAAGTATGCACAATTTTGGTGGGTAGAATGAGGACAGATGCAAAAGCCTCAAAATAGTAAAGTGCAGGTTATTTCCGGAGAAAATCAAATGGCTCAATGTAGATTCTGCAGTAGACTGAAGCAGTATAGCATTAGGAGACAGGGTTAGGAAATCATGTTAAAGGCATTTTGTGAAGATTCTTAAAAACCTGAATAAGAATGTCAGCATGATTATACTGAAAAATAGAAGCCACTGAGGATTTTGAAAATCAAAGTGATAGAATTATAATCATGCTGCATAAAATTTAGTTGGGTTGTGTTAGCAGTGACAGACTAAAGGTGGGGAGATCAGTCTAGGTAAATGGTGATGAGAACCTGAACTTAGGTAGTAGAAGTAGATTGGTGACGGAAGGAAACAATGTTGCAACAAAATGACATAGAGCTTGGCATCCCATCGCTTATATAGGTAAATCAAAAGGGAGAAAACAGAGTTGTGCCTTCATGTTACTTAAGAGAACAGGAGGGTCATTGATACAAATAGAGTCATAAGAAGAATTTAGTGTTTTGTTTAATGATGTGATTTGAATTTTCATAAGGAGACAACACAGGATGAAAGTCCAATAAGCATTTGGAAATGCAGTTCCCAGAAAAACAAATCCAGGGCTTGAAACATACTTAGGATTGGCCACAGAAAAAAGTAGCTGTAGATGAGAGATTTATTAGTATAATTTTAAAATATCCATGTTATTACAGAGTTAAGGGAACATACCTACTATCAAATATGATCCAGATACCAGATATACATTTTGAAGAAAAATGTCTGAGATGAATGTTGATTATAGTTAAAATGCCATTCAAGGAAAATAGAAACTAAGTTTGTATGGGTTAAAGGTGTTCATATGGGCAGATTGAAAAACATAGTGAAAAACATAAGCAGTACATTATCAGAGTACTTCTAAATGTGATTTTTACATGTAGAAAATTGAAAAGACCTTCACTTTATTTAACTTGACCATGAATTGTGTTACCAAAGGGAAAAACAACACCAAAAGAACGGAACGTGATGAGAGTGAGATTACAAAGGCAGTCAGACTGCCTGAAGGTCACACTTTCAAAAATTCATTAGGATGTACCCAGTTCAATTCTTAAAACTGTGGATTAGTTTATTTGTATTTTATATTTAAGCAAAAGGCAAATTCTGTTAACATAAAAGTAATTTGTTTCCAATTAAAAGGAAATTTAAAACCAAATATGCCAGTTTTGTTTTCTGCAGATGTAAGTACTTGACCAAATTTATACCAAAAAAGTGGGATATTTTGTAACTTGTGAAATCTCACATTTTAAATCATTTCAGATGTAAAAGATAATTCCTTCAGCAGATCACGGAGTTCAAGTGTAACCAGCATTGACAAAGAAGCCCGGGAAGCAATCTCTGCTCTTCATTTCTGTGAAACTTTTACTCGAAAGGCAGATTCATCCCCTTCCCCATGTTTATGGGTTGGAACAACACTAGGAACAGTGCTTGTAATTGCACTGAACCTTCCCCCAGGGGGAGAACAAAGACTTCTTCAGCCAGTGATTGTGTCTCCAAGTGGTATGTACACACTGATGCTGCACTTAGACTCATGTTACATGTATGACCTGCTGTGATTTAATTAGAAGCTTTTGTGATTTAATTAAAAGCTTTGCTTTTCATTGTTGTTGTTAGGTGCCATTGAGTCAGTGTCAGACTCATAGCGACCCTACATACAACAGGTGAAACTGTATTGTTAGTGCTTCTCTGATGTTTGTAGGATTTTCAGTGGCTGATTGTGTTTTGGGAGTGGGTTACCAAGTCCTTCTCCCAAGCCTACAGCAGTTTCCCATCCAAATACCAACCAAGCTTGACCCTCTTTAGCTTCCAGGATCTGATGGGATTGGATGCCACAGTGGTACAGCTGCAGGCTGCTTTTCATTAGTAATCTAATAATTCTAAAATAAGAAGAAACAGATATAGTGACAGTCTTAAGTTCCAAATAAAAGGATAATTGGAATAAGATATCAGAATATCATTTACTTGGAATAAGATATCAGAGTATCATTTATCTATACAGCCATTCAACTTTTTTTTTTAACTCTAGGATCATGTGTAAAATGATTAGTACATATGAAAATGAAAAAAAGTTGCTATATAAAATATCCCTAATATCTCAAAATATTATGTATTACAAGCAAAAAGATGATGTCTATGTAGAACAAAAACAGAAATGTTTGTTTCTAAACATTCTACACTTGATCATTAATCTGTAAGTGTGAAATCTGAGATTATTTCTCTTGTTTGAAGTATTAGGAAAAGTTGACTTGTAGCAACTTTTAAAATATTTTTAAAGACTTCATCTATTAAAAATCAGATTGAATTTTATCAAATGTATGTGGAATTTATTAAATGTAGAATAATTGACAATTCTGGTTTCCATTAGTACTCACTTCTGCTCAAGATAAAAACAACCATGACTTTTGCTCATTATTACATCTCATTTCTATAGTATACATTTTACAATTCTTAGAATTTGGAATTAAAATACAATTATGATTTTAATGTTCATTTCCAAACCACCTTCACATTAAAAAATCACTCTGATTTATTCATGTAATAAATACTAGAGTATATCTGCACACCTAGTTGTTAGATTAAAATAAGCAGGTTATGTAATGATGACATTCTTAAAATTTCATTTCTTATTAGTAAACACCAAATACAGTTGTAGGAACAAAAAACATCTCAGAAAGATGAAATCATAATGTTAAAGAAATTTTCATTGGTTAGTAGGACTTGGGGTAATTTTAATTTTCTTTTTACTGATTAAGAATTTTTAATTTTTCTATAATGAACATATATCAGTTTATAACAAGGAGAAAATGTTTCCAGTAAATAAAAAGGAGGAAGAGGGGTTAAATACAGATAATTTACTAATAATTGTATAAAAAGGAAGCTATCTTCCAAATTGCAATAAAATATATTAGTAGTAAATCAACTTTAATAAAAAGATGATTTTCATATGTAAGACAGAACTTTTTCATTCCTTTTCAATGGTGAAATCTTTGAGATTTGTTTTTAATGAGATAACCTATTTAAAAATATATATCATGGAGCAGCTCTTTCTTGAGAAGCCCCCATTTTTCTCAAGTGTGTACCATTATCCTTTTCTTAAACATATGTCTCTAACTGTCTCTCTCTCTCTCTGTCCCTCTCTTTCTCAATGCCCATGCTTAACTCTATATTAAAATCTTTTTTCTGAATAAATCCAACTTTGCTTTAAAACATATATATATATATATGAAACATATATATATATACACATACACACACACACACACACACACACACACACACACACACACACACACATATAAAGAACCTGCAAATGGTCTGCTTTGTCTCTTTTCTTCCCACCTCCAGTACTAGAGGTTGATCTGAGGGCCTCATACCTTCTAGGCGGGTTGCTCTACCACTGAGCTGCACCCCATCCCTCACAAACACCCTTAAACAAATTGAGACAGGGTTTCACGAAGTTGCACAGGCTGCCTCTGACCTCAGACTCTTGATCCTCCTGACTCAGCCTCACAAATCCGTGGGATTACACGTGTGCACAGCAGCTGGGTTGTTTTTGTTTTCCCTCCTTTTCTTCAAGAGGAAGGTCCATCAGAGAAGTCACTGGGAGATATGCTAAAAATTTTGCCAACTATAGGACTGGTATACATCTAAATATTATTTTGAGCCATTTTTAGAAAATCTACATTGTAGGATCATATGTGTGCTAATCATAGATCCCAAATTAACATGAATAGTTCAGCTAACCTCCTCAACACTTTAAAGTACCATGATGCACACCTGGAATCACTTGGATTCGGGAGACCGAGGTAGGAGGATCACAAGTTCAAGGCCAGAGGTTGCCTGCATAAATTACCAAGACCCTGCCTCAAAATAAAAAATAGAAAGAGAGCAGAGATGCCGCTCAGTGGTACAGTGCTTGTGTAGCATGTACGAGGTCCTGGGTTCAAGCCCCTAGTACCAAAACACAAACAAAGCCAAAAGGACTCTTTGGGTGAACTTGAGTAAAAAACAAGGGGTCTTGAGAAAGAAAACTAGCTTTATAATAGTTTTAAGGTAAATAGTATTAAAGCTATAAGATTATAACTGACATATGTTTCTCATTTTCTGCATACTGCTTTAAGATAGTCAAATTATCTCCTTGCCAGACCTGTACTGGAATCTGTGATTACTAGGTTTAGCCAATAAAAATACAGGATACCCAGTCAATTTTCAACTTGAAATAACAAGTACTCTTTTTGTTTGTTTGTTTTGGCCTTACTTGGGTGTTGAACCCAGGGCCTTGCACATGCTTTGCAGGGCCTCTACCTCTAGGCTGCAGGCTCAGTCTAGTTTTTATTTTTTATTTTGAGTCAGGGTCTCGCCAAGTCACACAGGCTGCAACTGGTCTTGAACGTGGATCCTCCTGCCTCATCCTCCCAAGTCGCTGGGACTACAGGTGTGTGCCACCATGCCCAGCCACAAATATTTTTTTTAATAGAAATATTTCCTGGATAGTATATAGAAAGACGTAGTATTTAGGACATAATTGTACTAAAGAAATATTTATCTGAAATTCAAATTTAACTATATATACTTTATTTTATCTGGCAGTACTACTATAGAGAAAACATAAATGCAAAGAAGAAAGGAAAAAATATTTTTTTCTTCCAGGAAGACTTTTGAAAGAATATCAGATACTCTTCCTCTTAGAAATGAAATAATACACAGAAAAAAATTGTAAACTACAAAATATTATTGTTGTTGGGTGCCTTCAAGTTGGATCCAACCCATAGCAACCCTGTGGAGACTGAATGAAACACTGTACAATGCTATACCATGCACATGATCTTTTTATATTTGAGTGCGATGTTGAAGCCACTGTTTTTTCTCATTTTGAGCCATGCACATCAGCAAAAGGAAGTCCCAGGAGCTTTATTCCATTCCTGTCATTAAGATCAACTTTACTTTGAGGAGGAAACTTTCCCAGTCATTTTTTGAATGCCTTCCAGCCTGGGGTCTTATTTTCTGGCGCTATATCTGACAGAGGGCTGGGGTTTAGCTCATTTGGTAGAGTACCTCTCTGCACTCTTTGAGGCCCTGGGTTTGATCCCCCAACACCACAAAAATGGGAGAAGAACCTGGCAACCCATCCCAGAAACAGCCGTTGAAAACCCTATGAATAGTAGCACTGATAGAGTGCCAGGTGTGGCACAGTGTTGGGGAGTGTTTCATTCTGTTAAACAAAGGGCTGCTATGAGTCAAACCTGACTGGAGGGCTCCTAACAACATGACCAATTGTTTTGGAGTGGGTTGCTACATCCTTCTCTCTAGTCTTGGAATGGAAGCTCAGCTGAAACCTGTCCACCATGGGTGGCCCTGCTGATATCTGGAATACCGGTGGTATAGCTTTTGACTGTGATGACCAGCAGACACAGAGGGACAAAGTATTATATAAATATAAAGTAATGAAAAAATAAAGAATCTTTGAGTACTAGAAAGACAGACAGGGGTGATAGCACACTCCTTTAATTCCAGCGACTCAGGAGGCTGAGGGAGGAGAACCACAGGCTCAAGGCCAGAGGCAGCCTGCATAACTTAGTGAGACCCTTTCATAAATAAAAAGTAAAACTGGGACTAGGGGTGCAGCTCAGTAGTAGAGTGCTTGCAAAGCATGCATGAGGTGAGGCCCTTGCTTCAACCATCTTGTGCTGAAGGGGATTAAAAAAACACTAGAAAGCTAAATCAACTTTATATCCTCCCTTCTGTTGAATTAAGATTGTCATTTAGCTTACTTAAATATGAACATAAAACATTTGTATATTTTTCAGGATGTAAGGCTAAAGGATACCACTAATTAAAGCAAACCAATAAATGTAACCTTTAAATGAAGACTATAAACTGACTAAAATAATATCTTCCATGTATCAAGCAGAAATTATGACTTTTAGTGGTAATGTTTAGAAATGTGTAGATCTTTTTTTCTCATTGCTCCTCAGGATCAGTACTGTCTTACTAGAAATACAAGCAAAGCCACAGATACAACTTTAAATTTTCTAATAGCCACATTAAAAAAACCTCAAACACATGTAAAGTTAATTTTAAACAAATACTCTACAACTCAGCTGCATCTTAACCCTCAAAATTAATTTTAATAACATTTTATTTAGCCTCATGTCTCTAATATACTGGGCTGGGATTTAGCTCAGTGGGTAGAGCGCTGCGCTGCAGTATCTGAGGACCCAAGTTCAATTCCCAGCACCACAAAAATGGGAGAAGGGCCTGGCAATCCACTCCCAAGGCAATCCTGAAGCACTCAGCCATTGAAAACCCTATGAGGATCGCTATGAGTCGGATACCAACTCGACTGCACCTAACAACAACAACAACATCTAATATACTATCATTTCAGCTTACAATCATTTTTAAATTATTTACTTTCCATTTAATTCTTTTTTCCTCTACAGTCACAGATCTAGCATGTGTTTTACTCTCACAGCACACCACAATTGTCCACCACACTGTCCACCAGGACAGTGGACAAGACACATTTCCACTGCTCTGTATCCACACATGGCTAGTGGCTCTCACATTGGACAGCACAGTTCTCGATGCCATCTGCTCACTCTTGTACTCGCTGGTAGTATACTCACTGGGTATGAGAGGAAACACTTCCACATACCAGCTGTTTATTAATCTGTTGGTCAGAAACGTGTTTGCTAAATTCATTCTATTTAATTAAATTATGAATTTTCAGCTAGTGATCTTTATCTCTTTTTGGGCATGTGATGTTGGTATCTTTTTCCAGACTGATAAATATCATGGTTTGAATCTTGAATCTTGTCCATGCCAAGATCATCAATTTAATGTTCATTCAACATATTTTTGATTATCTCTCTAATGTCAGAGTCGGAATAAGCACATGTTCTCTGGACTAAAATATTTCGGTTATGTACTAACTTTTATATTTTAGGTACCATATTGAGGTTAAAAGGAGCAGTCTTGAGAATGGCATTTCTGGATGCTACAGGCTGCTTAATACCACCTGCATATGAACCCTGGAAAGAGCACAACATTCCTGAAGAAAAAGATGAAAAGGAGAAGCTGAAAAAACGGCGGCCTGTCTCAGTATCCCCCTCCTCTTCTCAGGAAATTAGTGAAAACCAGTATGCAGTGATATGTTCTGAAAAGCAAGCAAAAGTAATCTCACTGCCAACCCAGAACTGTGCATATAAGCAAAACATTACAGAGACCTCGTTTGTGCTCCGTGGAGATATTGTCGCATTGAGTAACAGTATCTGCCTTGCGTGTTTCTGTGCCAATGGCCATATTATGACTTTCAGGTAAGAAGAGAGATTTTAAAAACACATATATAGCATTTTCTCCCTCATAACATATTACATAATTATATTCAGTTTGAAAGAAATACTTTGTTTAGAATCATAAATCATGTACACTGAGAATTTATTTAATAGTGAACAAATATATGAGGAATATAAATCATTTTTTATCTCCCACTCAAATATATAATGGGAGAAGGACCCGGCAACCCACTCCCAAATCAGTCTGCCATTGAAAACCAGAGAAGCACCAATAATGGTGTTTCACCTGTTGTACGTAGGGTCGCTATGAGTTGGACACCGATTCAGTGGCACCTAACAACAACAACAAGTATATAAGGGGTGAGCAGGGTCGCTATGAGTTGGACACCGATTCAGTGGCACCTAACAACAACAAGTATATAAGGGGTGAGCAAAAGATACAGTGAATGTTTAAAATTGTTAAAAAATATTAGAGGAAAAGTTTATTACAGAACTGTTTCAGAAAGTGGCAAGAATGATGGGAAAAGTATGTCTGAAGCCGAGGGAGTATTTTGAGAGGGATTAATGGCTATGTGTCTTTTGCTATAGTAACTTTTATTTAAACATTCACCATGTTTTTTATCACACCTTGTATAAACTAAGTCATAAGATTTACAAGTCCCCTGCCATTTTTACTTTTATAATAATTTGTCCAAGACAAAAGCCTGCCGTGTTGATTATTAACAAGTTCTTTAATTTTTTTTCAAGTTTGCCAAGTTTAAGGCCTTTATTGGATGTGTATTACTTGCCCCTTACCAATATGCGGATAGCCAGAACATTCTGCTTCACCAACAATGGACAAGCATTGTATCTTGTTTCACCTACGGAAATCCAAAGACTTACCTATAGTCAAGAGACCTGTGAAAATCTCCAGGTAAGTAAACAAAATACTACTCTTCAGAAGTGAAGTGAAGTGTTCTCTGAGGGTCCCTATGCTGTCTGTCCCTTTCTGTCAGTGGTATACAGATGGGAAAGTTGAAAAACTTTTTATTAGCCTTTCAGAACACATGCTCTGAAACTCCTATGATTAAAGTGCCTTTATCAGACTCTTATTACAAAAACAACTTCGTCTTTCTGGTCTGTGTTTGTCTTTCCAGGAAACTCAGAAAACATAAAAAATATCCAAGAGAAAATAAAAATATCTGACACCCAGTATGGCAAAATTCAGAGGATCTGTAATCCAGTGGGATTACCAGGCATGCAAAGAATCAGAAAACAGTGACCCATAATGAGGATATTGATCAACCAATAGAAACCAAATCAGAATAGACATAGATGTTAGATTTACCATAGAAGAGGATTAACACATGTGTTATTACTGTGTGCTAAACATTCAAAAAGCTAGAGTCATGGACGGTATAAAAGAGCAAAGTCAAACTTCTAGAGATGAGAAAATGGGTATTTGAGATAAAAAATATACTGAATAGCATTGACAGCAGATTAAACATTTCAGATGAAGCTTGGTGAACTTGAAAGCATAGCAATAGGAAAAAACCTATTTAAACATACAGGTAAATTTATAGCACTAAAACACCTAGGATAAAAAGAACACAAGGAAATGACCTTAGTTTCCACCTTAAGGAAGTGAAAAAACAAGCATGGTGATGCACACTCATTATCCCAGCAGTTCCAGAGGCAGAGGCGGGAGGATCTTGAGTTCAAGGCCACTGTGGAACTTAGGGAGACTCAGTCTCAAAATATGAAAGATTAGAAATGGGGCTGTGGTGGGGTCCTGCAGCTTGGTGGTGTAATGCTTACAAAGTATGAGCAAGGCCTTAGATTCTGCCCCCTAGTACTATTAAAAAAAACGGGGAGGGGGGGAGCAAATTAAAATCAAAGTAAGCAGAAAAAAGAAAACAATGAATATCCAAGTAGAAATCAGTGAAAGAACAGAGAAACAGACAAAAAAAGATCAGTGCAGCAAAGAGCTACTTCTTTGAGAAGATCCATACAATAGAATTTACCTCAAGCTAGACTAAATACAAAGGAAGAAGGTACAAATTCCCAAATCATAATGAGAGAAATGTCATTACTGTATATTGAATAGATATTAAATGGATACTAGAATATTATGAGCAAATTTATGCTATTAACTTTAAAAACTTAAATGAAATAGAAAAATTTATGGAAAGATACATACTGCCACAGTACACTAAGGAAAAAATAGGTAACCTGAGTATTCCTATATCTATTAAAGAAATTCAAATTGAGAATAGAAAATTTGGATTAACAAGATTCCAGGCCTGCACAGCCTCACTGTTGAATTCTGTCAACATTTCAAGAAGAAATTACATTTCTATACCACCCTTCCAGAAATTGACTGAGAGGAATGCTTCCCAATTTATTTTATAAAGCAAGCATTAACTTGATACCAAAACAAGACAAAGTCGTCACAAGAAAACCACATGTAAACCAATATCACAAATATAACTGCAACAATTCTAAACAAAATTGTAACAAACTGAATTCAACAGTGTATCAACAGGATACTACATTATCACCAAATGAAAGTTATCCCAAGAAAGCAGTTGCCTTAACAATTTGAAAATCAATAATTCATCATATTCTCCCCTGTGTCTGTCAGCTTCTTGTGCTGTGGAAGCTTGCATGCTACTATGACACTGAGCTATGCCACCAGTATTTCAGACATCAGCAGGGACACCTATGATGGATAGGTTTCAACTGAGCTTCCAGACTAACACAGACTAGAGAGAAGGGCCTGGAAGCCCACTCCTGGAATAATAAGCCATTAAAAACCCTATGGATGATAGCAGAGAAGCACTGTCAACTACAGTGCAGAAAAATGAGCCCAAAGCTGAAAAGCTTTCAGGAAATGACTGGGGTAGGATTGCCTCCTCACGGTAGAGTACCTTAATGATGGGATGGAGGAGAGCCTCTGGGATCTCCTTTTGCTTATGTTGTGTAACTCAAAATGAGAAGAAACATAGTGGCTGCAACAATGGACTGAAACATGGAAACATCATGTACATGGCACAGTTTTGGGTAGTGTTTCTTCCTATTGTACATAGGGTTGCTGTGAGTTGGATCTGACTTGATGGCACCTAACAACAACAAAGAATTCATCATATTAAACTACAAACTGAAATACAATTGACAAAATTCAACATCCATTCCTGATTAAACAAAAAAGATATCAGCAAACAATGAATAGAATGAAATTTAAAGAAACAGCCAAGAAAAACCCACACTTAACATATTACTGATGAGGTAATGAGTTTTTCTCCCTAAAACTAGAAAGAAATGTTCATTCTAGACTTACATTGAGTGTTATGATTAAGGTTCTGAGCAGTGCATTTAAAAAAAGGTACCATGTCTCCATTAGAAAGGGAAAAAATAAAACTGTCTTTATTCACAGATGACATGATCATCTATATAGAAAATCTAATAAAAAGCTATCCAAAAAACTGTTAGAATTATTGAGTTTTGGAAGGATGTAGGAATGAGATCAACATTAAAAATAATTTTTTTTCTGTATACGAGTAGTGAACATCTGGAAATTGATATTTACAAGGCAAATTGAGCCCTGTGCCATGCACACACCTGTAATGCTAGCTACTCAGGAGGCTGAGGCAGAAAGATCACAGGTTTGAGGACACACATAGCCTGTGCAACTTAGCAAAACTCCATCTCAATATAAAAAAATAAAAATGGATTAGAAATGTAGCTCAGGGGTGGAGCATTGCCTAGCATGTGCCAGGCCCTGGGATCAAGCACTCAGTACTGAGGGGAAAAAAAGTAAACCCATTTACAGTAGCCACAAAAATATGCAGTGCTTTTTAATACATCTGACAAAAACATGAAAGACCCCTACACTAAAACCTGCAAAATACTGATGAAAGAAATTTTTTTAAATCTAAATAACTTGAGATATGTGCCTTGGTCATGGGTTAGAAAGCTTAGTAATCTCCCAGAATTTATCTGTAGATTCAAAGCAATGCAATCATAATTATAGTGGATTATTTTTGGCAAGAATTGATAAGTTTATTCTAAAATTCATATGTAAATACAAAGGAGCTAAAGGAAGCAAAACAATTCTGAAAAGAAACAAAATTCAAGAGTTAATACTAACTTTTTTTTTAAGAATTATAAAACTATAGTCATCAAAAGTACATGGCACTGGCATCAAGGACACAGGTCAAAGGATCAGAATAGAAATAAATTTATATTTATTTACATATATGAATGTATTCATATTTTAGATTTTAGGTATATGTATGGACAACTGATTTGTAAAAACCCCAATGCAATGGAGAAAGGTTTCCTTTTCAACAAATGATTCTGGAACTATTGGATACTGAAGTGCAAAAAAAAAAAAATGAACTTTCATCTATGCCTCATACCATATACAAAACTTTGCTCACAATGCATTATGGACCTACATGTAAACCCCAGAACTATGAAACTTCTACACAGAAACAGAAAAGAAAATCTTTGTTACCTTGGGTTAAGCAAAGATTTCATAGCTGAGTAACCAAAACCACCATCTGTAAAAAAAAACACATTGATAACTTCAACAAAACCTAAAACTTTTGCCCTTCACAGACACTTAAGAAATTAAGACTAGTCACTAGACTTAGACTAGACTAGTCACTAGACTAGAATAAAATCTTGACAGCATTTTTCAAATAAAATCTTGTATCAAGAATCTATAAATGACTCTTAAAGCTCAACAGAAGGAAGAAAATCAACCTAATAAAAACTTGGGCAAAATATTCAAAACTACACTTTACAAAAAAAAAAAAAAAAGGTGCTCAACATCATCCATTATTGTTGTTGTTAAGTGCCTTTGAGTTGGGTCTCACTCATAGCGACCCTATGTACAACAGAACAAAATACTCCCCTACACTGTGCCATGCCCTGGCACTATGTCAGTTGCTTCTCTATTATTCAAAGGATTTTCAAAGGGTGATTGTTTCAGGATTTTTGGGAGTGCACTGCCAGGTCCTTCTCTCATTTTTGTGATACTAGGGATCAAATCCAGGACCTTGAAGAGCACCTCCCAACTGAGCTCAACCCCTGACCCCCATCATTAGGGGACTGCAAATTTAAAACCTCAATGAGATATTTTTAAATGCTTATTAGAATGCTTAGAATAAAAGGAAAACCATGCCAAGTTTTTGGCAAGGTTGTAGAGGATATAAACTTCCATGCAGTACTGATGGAAATACAAAACAGGAAAAAACCAACTTGGAAAAAAGTTTAGCAGTTTCTTACAAAGTTAAACATTTGTGAATCAAAGACCCAGTCATTCTACAACTAAGTTTTTGTTTTTGTTTTTTACTTAAAAGAAAAGGAAATTTATATTTATAGCTGCCTTAGTTGTTGTTGGGTGCTGGCAAGTTGGGTCCAACTCATATCTACCCTGTGTACAATAAATGAAACACTCTCTGACACTGTGCCATGCCTGGCACTTCTGTCACTGATTCTGTTATTCATAAGGTTTTCAGTGGCTGATTGTTTAGGGGGAGTGGGTTGCCAGGTACTTCTCCCAGCCTTGTTTGTAGTAGTCAAAAACTAGAAACTACCCAAATGCCCTTAACTGATGAATGAATAAACAAATTGTAGTATATCCATACAATAGAATAGTGCTCAGCAATAAAAGTGAGTAAACTGTTGGATACAAGCCACCACATTGATGAATCTCAGAATAATTATGTTCAGTGAAAGAAGCAAACAGAAAGGGCACACCTTGTATAATTCCATTTATAGAAAACTTAACAGAATGTAAATTAATCTATAGTGAAGAAAGCAAGTCAGCAGTTACTTGTTATCGTTAGGTGCCCTCAAGTCAGGTCTGACTCATAGTGACCCCAATGTACAGTAGAACAGAACAAGAACACTACACAACACTGTAATGCACACAGTCTTTTTTATGTTTGAGCCCCTTGTTGCAGTCACTGTGTTTCTTATTTTAACTTGTCCTACATCAGCAAATTGAGGTCCCAGGGGCTTTACTCCATTTCCATCACTAAGGTCAACTCTTCTTTGAAGAGGCAACTCTTTGCCCCAGTGGTTTTTTGAATGCCTTCCAACCTAGGGAGTTCATTTTCCAGCCTCTGTTTGACAGTGCTTCACTGCTATTCAGAGAGTTTTCAATGGCTAATTGTTTCGGTAGTGGGAAGACTAGTGTGTGTTAGTCTGGAAGCTCAGTTGAAACCTGTCCACCATGGGTGGCCCTGCTAGTAGTTGAAATACCAGTGACATAGCTTTCAGCATCACAGGAACACTCAAGCCCCCACAGCATGACAAGCTGACAGACACATGGGGACAGAAGTTAATAGAAAAGTGAGCAAAAATTTCACAAAGGAGAACAAGGAAATTGGGGAGTGATGGATATATTCCCAATCTTCATTGTGGCAATGGCTTCATAGATAAATGCATATATCAAAACTTAGCAAATTGTGTACTCTAAATATATGTGTACTTTTTTGTATATTGATTATTTCTTGAAAAAGTTATTTAAAAGTCAATGGATTCCTATATTTTTATTATCATTAACAGACAGTCAGTCAAAAGTGTATGTCTATAGATTGAAATGCTTAAATTCCCTTCCACGGCATTATTCTAACCATACCTTGAAGCAAAAACAAAAAATTTATAGTGTTATTTTTTCAAATTGACTATTTTGATTCATTTATGAACATTTTTGTGGTATTGGTGCATATTGGGCCTTGCACATATTTTACAAGGGCTCTACAACTGAGTTGCACCTCCATCCCCCCTTTTATTTTTTATCTTGAGACAGAGTGTCACTAAATTATGCAGCCTGTCTCTGGCCACAAACTTGTGATCCTCTTGCTTCTGCCTCCCAAATTGCTGGGATTACTGGCATGCACCACTGTACCTGGCCATTTATGAACTTTAAGTAAATATTACCATACTCATAGAGGTGAAACATACCATTTAATTTACTGTAGACAAGTTAATAACTGTGAAACACCTCAAAGTTATAATTTATAAATGTAAACCCCAAGTATTCATTTTTAAAAATATTAAACAACTATTAGCTTTTCTCAAATATACATTTAGTACAAAATTTATTGTGGTACTTACCTTAGAGATGTTTATTTTTTTCCCACTGCTCTATTACAACATAGTTTTCTTAATGAAAAATACTAAAATCAATGTTATTTGATGTACTATAAATGATTTCATAACCAACACCCATACATTGAGACCCAGTCATGAAATTAATTCTAAATTTTATTACCTTAGCTCACACACAAGAGAAATGTAATCTAACAGTCTAAAATCAGGCAAATATATTTGTTTTTGTATATTCATGTTTTAGATTAAACAGCCTCCAACATTGTTTCAGAAATATAGTTTACTATGGGTACAGGTAGAGAGAGAGCACAGAAAATACAAATCTATTCTAGATTTCACCACTATTTACTAATCATTACCATTAATGATTCTAAATAGTAAATTATTCAGAGTTAAAATCCTTATTTAAATTCAAGTGAAAATATTTATAAATGTTGTGTAATGGTTTTTTCCCCAAGTCCTACAGCCATATATAGTTGCTAGGTGCCATTGATCAGACTCATAGCCCTCATAGGCTTTTCATTGGCTGACTGTTCTGGGAGCCCTTCTCCCATTTTTGCTGTGCTGGGGATTGAACCTAGAGCCTCAGAGAACACAGAGTAGTGCTCTATGAACTGAGCTAAACCCCAGCCCTTCCTAAGACTATACACAATCAAAACTCTAAAAGACTCTTGATTTTGAAATGCCTTTATAGATGTCTGTTAACCTATTGATAAATGACCTGCATATTTTCTTATTTATTCTCTAATTATATGAAAGGATATTTTTCTGTTTTTCTGCATACATCATTGATGTCTACTCTTGGCAACTGTATGATCATTATCTTTAATCATGCTAATATCCTTGAGACATAAGTATCATTATTTCCCCTCTTTAAGGTTTAAGAAACAATTTCTCTGAGAGACTAATTTGCCTAAGATTCCTCTGCTAATGAAAGGCAGAGGTAACAGTGAAACTGAACTCTATCTGGTTCCAAAGCTTATTCTCATTCTACTACATAGAATACAGTGAATACTGTCATACTAGTCAGGTAGTGTGTCACTCTGACAGAGAAACTTGCTGAAACAACTTATGGAGGGAGAGATATGTTGGGGACTCACAGCATATCAGTCCATGATGATGGTGGGGCAGGTGTGGCAGTGGCAGGGTCCATGGCAGTGTTATTTGGGAGATGCAGGGAGCGCAGGTAGGGTCCAGAGCATGCGTCCAGGAATCTGACAGCAAAACCTCAGTCCTTGTATTCAGCATATGAAAGAATTTATACCGGACACAGAAGTTATAGTGAAGAGTGTAGAATAGGTTTATTAAAGATAGTATATACCTCTAAGGAATAATTACAGGGAAAACTGAAGCACCTGGAGAAGCTTAGGTAAACCTGAAAAGGAAATTGGAAAAACCTGTTTCCTGGGTGAATCAACATAAGGAAGTTTCTGTTCCCAGGGAAAGGGAAAGGAGTCAGAACAAGAATTAATCAGGCTTTTAGAAGGAAAGGTGCCTTGGATAGAAAGAGAAGGTGGAGGACCCGAGAGAAGGGAGAGACAGGGGCGTGGTCACTGGAGAGAGTCCAGAAGAGCAGAGGAGCAGAGAAAGGAAGAGGGGAGTGGAAGAAAAGAGAGCTTGTGGGAGAAGAGAGCATGGATGTGTGTTCCCTCTAGTTTTATTCAAACTAGGGCACACCCAGGGTAACATCAACCCCTGGGCAACAGGCTGTGGGCTCCTAGTCTGACATAGGTCTAGGGTCTTTGTTTCATAAATGGTTCAATGGCTTGCGTAGGGTGTGGGGCCCATTTGAAAATGTTCTTTCTGACTTCATTCATGATGGCAGAATGGCAAGATCTATTTTCAGTCCTCCTTCCCTCCATGTCGCCTGCTAATTGCTAAGCTAGTTACCTAACAGCAGGGCTTCACAGCATGGTGGATCAGGAGCCAGAGAGCAGAGAGAACTTACTGGAATAAGAGGTCTGGGCAAAACCTCCAAAGGCCCACCTCCAGTGACTCATCTCCACCAAGCTAGATACTCCCTCCCAAAATTCCATAACCTCCTAGGGAAGCACCAGCAGCTAGAGACCCAACATTTAAACACAGAGATTTAAGGGACATTTAGATCCAAAAGATAACAAGTGTAATCTCTGACTTTTTAGTATTTCTTTACATTTGTAAAATAAGCCCATTAAATACCAAATTAAGAAATATAAACCCTAATTATAAAGTGACCTAAAAAGCTTATCTTTGTACTATTTATATATCATATTACTATGAATTAGCATAACAGACTCTCAAATGGTAACGATATTGCCATTATTATTGTTGTAGTTGTATCAATTTAAAAGATAAAGTTTAAATTGTTGTTAGGTGCCCTCTAGTTCTGTCTGACTTACTCTGACCCTATGTGCAGCAGAATGAAACACTCCCCGATTCTGTGCCAGGCACATGATCTTATTTATGTTTAAACCCATTGTTGCAGACACTGTGTCAATCCATCCAGTGGAGGGTTTTCCTTTTTTTCGTTGACCTGCCATTCTCCCAAATATGATGTCCTTCTCCAGGGATTGCTCCCTCCTGACTATATGTCCAAAATACATAAGATACAGTCTAGTCATCCTTGCTTCCAACAAGCACTCTGGTTGTACTTCTCCTAGGACAGATATTTTGATTCTTTTGGCAGTCCATGGTATATTCAGTGTTCACCTCCAGCACTATAATTCAAAAGCATCAATTCTCCTGTCTCCCTTGTTCAGTGTCCACCCTTCACAACCATATGATGCAACTGAAAATACCGTGGCATGAGTCAGGTCCACCTTCATCTTCAGTGTGACATCTTTACTTTTCAATACTTTAAGGAGATCTTTTGCCAAAACTTTTCTCAAAGCAGTGCATCTTTGGATATCTTGACTGCTGTTTCCATGGGTGTTAATTATAGAACCAAGGAAAGCAAAATGTTGGACAGGCTCAATCTTTTCTCCATTTATTGTGAAGTTGCATATTGATCCAGTTGTAAGGATTTTTGTTTTTTTGATGTTGAGTTGCAGTCCATACTGAAGGCTATGTTATTTGATCTTCATCAGTAAATGTTTCAAATGTTCTTTACCGTCAACAATCAGAGTTGTGTCATCTGCATAACACAGGTTGTTAATGAGTCTCCCTCCAGTCCTGATGCCACATTCTTCTTCATAAAGTCCAACTTCTCAGATTATTTACTCAGCATAGAGACTGAAGAGATATGGTGAAAGTATACAGCCCTGATGCACACCTTTGTCAACTTTAAACCAAGCAGTGTTTCCTTGTTCTGTTCAGATGACTGCATCCTAGTCCATGTAGAGATTCTTCATGAGTACAATTAGGTGCTCTGGTATTCCCATTCTTTGCAGTGTTATCCATAATTTGTTATGATCCACACAGTCAAATGCCTTTGTATAATCAATAAAACATAGATAGACATCTTTCTGATATTCTCTGCATTCAGCTAATATCCATCTGACATCAGCAATGATGTCCCTGGTTCCCCACCCTCTTCTGAGTCCAGCTTGATTTTCCAGCATTTCCCTATCTATATATTGCTGCAGTCACTTTTGAATTATCTTTGGTAAATTTTTACTTGTGTGTGATGGTGATGATATCATTGGATAATTTCCACATTCAACTGAATTTTGGGAATAGCCACAAATATGGATCTCTCCCAGTCAGTTGGCCAGATAGCTATTTTCCAAATCTCTTGGCATAAACAAGTTAGCACCTCTAGTGCTGCATCTGTTTGTTGAAATATCTCTATTGGTATTCCATCAATTTCTGTAGCCTTGTATTTTACTAATTCCTTCAAGGCAGCTTCTACTTCTTCTTTCAGTACCATTAGTTCCTCAGCATATGTACCCTCTTAAAATGGTTGGTCATCCACCAGTTCTTTTTTATATAATGACTCTGTGTATTCCTCTCATTTTCTTTTGATGTTTCCTATATCATTTAATATTTTCCCTGTGGAATCTTTCACTATTGTCACTCAAGGCTTGAATTTTTTCTTTAATTCCTTAAGATTGAGAAAAACAGAGCCTGTTCTTCGGTTTTGGTTTTCTGTGTCTAGCTCTTTGCATGTGTCTTTAAAATATTTGATTTTTTCTTCTGGAGTTACCTTTTGAAATCTTCTGTTTAGCTCCTTAACTTCATCACGTCTTCCTTTTACTTTAGCTGCTCAGTATTCAAGGGCAAGTTTCAGGTTCTTTTGACATGTAATTTGATCTTTTCTTTTTTTGCCTATATTTTTGAATGATATCTTTGATGTCATGCCACAGCTCATCTGGTCTTCTATTATTTGTGTCTAATGCATTAAACCTGTTCTTGACATGGTCTCTGAACTCAGGTGGGATATACTCAAGGTCATACCTTGGCTCTTAAACAGTTGTTCTAGTTTTCTTCAGTTTCGGTTTGAACCTGCATATGAGAAGTTGATGCTTTGATCCACAGTCAGCACCTTGTCTCATTCTGACATTTGATATGGAGCTTTCCCACTGTCTCTTTCCACAAATGTGGTTAAAAAAATGTGTTTGCTATGAAAAGGTTACTGGTCTGACAGAATTCTATCATGCGGTCTACAGCATCGTTTCTGCCATCAAGGCCGTACTTTCCAACTACTGAGCCTTCTTTGTTTCCAGCTTTTGCACTCCAGTCACCAGTAATCATCAGTATATCCTGATTGCATGTTTGATCTATTTCTGTTTGCAGAAGCTGATAGAAATCTTCCCTATCTTCATTTGTGGCCTTAGTGGTGGGTGTGTAAATTTTAATGATATTCATAAATTAGAATCTGTCAAATACAGTTTAAGAATAATTGGAAATATGCCTAAATCTGTGGTAGATTTTAACAAGGTTGATTTATTAAATTCATAAAGTTTTTATCCCAGGTTTACTCTAAAGAAATCCAGAAGAAAGGAAATAAGAATATTAGGACTTCAGTATTATAAGTGAAACTGTTCCATGTAGTAGTAATAATTATCTCCTCCCATTTGCTGCCTACTGGAAAAATAGCATTAATATGGGTAGATCTAAAAGTAAACCTTTATACATCTTTGTTAACTTTCTAATCCCAGCGGTAAGGAAGAAACCCTGAGAAATACATACTTTAACTCCAGCAATGTAATATCAGAGTACAGCAGAACTCCTACCTGATGCCAATAGTGTACTTGGCCTTCATATATTAACTACTTCTCCCTAATAGGCAGAGAAACAATCCCAAAGCCTTGCTGTATTTTTAATTTCCTTTTATAGCTTCCCAAAGCTGTCAGGTAACTAATGTTACTACCATCCTTCTCTTATAGAAGCTCTTCTTGCCTCTTTGTGTTTTACCAACAAAATCAATAACATGTCAGCAGCCTTTTCTTTCTCCGGACTTGCTTTTACTGTGTCTGCTTTCTCTGGGGGATATTCACAATAATCTCAAATACTCCGACCACATAGAAGGAACTCTTCCCATCTTCCTGAAATCCCTGGTATATATTGACATAATTCTTTTCCCAGTATATATTTAGAAAAAGAAAGTCAATGTATCTAAATTACTAATTTTCTGACTCAGCTAAAGATTATAACTTTAAAACTGTGTATTAGCATTGTTACAATGAATTTCTTGACAGTAAAAAACTTTCTCCTTTCTAATGTAAGAACACCTAATTATTAATCCACCCATCAATTCTTGATAAGAATTATGTGAAAATTTGTCTTGAAAACTAAAATTTTGCTAGGTATGGTGACACACACTTGTTATCCCAGCACTGAACAGGCTGAGGCAGGTGGGTCTTAAGTTCAAGGCCAGCATAGGTTACACAGAAAGTTTGAGGCTGGCTTGGGCTACATAACAAGACTCTGTCTCAAAAAACAAAACTAAAAACAAAGTAACAAACAACAACAAGAAAAGAACACAATTTACAATCTAAGCAGAAGTACCAACTATTGTTAAAATTCAAAGAAAGGATCGCCGGGCTTGGTGGCCCACACCTGTAATCCCAGAGACTAGGGAGGCAAAGGCAGGAGGATCGCAAGTTGGAGACCAGAGGCAGTCTGCATTATTTAGTGAGACCCTGTCTCAAAAAAAGTGAAAAAAAAAAAATGGGCTGGGCGTGCAGCTCAGTGATCTAGCACTTGCAAAGCATGCAAGCGCGAGGTCCTGCGTTCAACCCCCAGTACATCAAAGAAGAAAAGAAAAGAAATTCAAAGAAAGTAATTTATTGAAAGAAGCAAGTAGCAAGCTAGTCTTGGTAAAGTTAGTCTTAGAAACCTAGTGTTCAAATAGTCAATATGTACTGGATCACTTGAAATATGCTCATTAATTGTTGGTGAATCTCAACAAGTAGTGTTGTAAGCTCACATTAAAAAACTTACAGTGATGAATTTGTTAATTATAGATTAGTTTCCCTGAAATCTTAACAATTACAATTTATTTTGATTTTAAAGGAGATGTTGGGTGAACTCTTCACTCCTGTAGAAACACCTGAAGCACCAAACAGGGGATTCTTTAAAGGCTTATTTGGAGGTGGTGCACAGTCTCTTGATAGAGAAGAACTATGTAAGTTGATTTATTTAATTTGGGTAATATATCTTTAAGACAAAGACATTGAAGCCATGTAAATATTTCTTACATGTGTAAGTTGTCATTTTTCTTCCTCTTTGTCACAATAATTAATATATCCATATTTTAACAAAGTACGTAAAATTACTGTGCTATTCTGTCACAAGTCAGGAAAATATTTTTCTCAGGGAACAAAAATTAGAATAGCTTTGATTGTTTAAAAAGGAATATTCACAACTTTAAGTGAATAATTTAGAAAGTGTTTTCTTTATATTAAATATGATCTTGATTATTACTTGTATATCTATGACGGCCTTTGAGCTGGGGTTTAGCTCAGATATAGAGTGCTTCTCTGTGCTCTCTGAGGCCCTAGGTTTGATCCCCAGCACCGCAAAATGGGAGAAGGATGTGGCAGCCCACTCCTGAATCAATCCCAAAACAATCTGCCATTGAAAACTCCATGAGGGTCACTATGAGTCAGACGGACTCAAAGGCACCTAACAACAACAACAACATGTTTGCCTTTAATTGATGACTGTGTTAGATTTCTGTCATTTTAACAAAATACCAGAGAAACTCAATTTAAAAGGAAAACCTTTATTTTGGTTCACAGTTTCAGAGCTTTCAGTCCATATTCTGTTGTTTTGGGCCTGTGGCCAGGGAGAGCATCATGGCAGGGAGCACATGGTAGAGCAGAACTTCCCACCTCATGGCAGCTGGGAAGCAGAAGAGGGCCCAGTCCCATTGTCCTCTTAGGGGCGCACCCCCGTAGTCCAGCCTCCCTCCATAGGCCCTATCTCCTGAAATTCAACCACCTCCCAGCAGTACCATGAGCTGGGGACCAAGCCTTCAACATGAGACCTGATGGGACACTTAAGATCCAAACCATAACAACAACCCTAACTTTCAAAAGGTCTTAAATACTAAGTCCATCTTACACATCCTCTAAAACTGTGCTCATTGCTTTAGAGGGTTATTTAAAACAACAAAATTTGGTTCATTTACTGCCTTCCACCCAATTGATATAAATTAATGGGCCTTGAATAGATTAATGAATCAATAAATATTTACCTTTCTTTCAGATGATAGCTATCCTTTCTTTTTTGCTGAAATATTTTAGAAATTCCATTTCATATTTGTTTGACTAACTAGAAAAACTATAACTTAAATAGCAGTATCAGTATAATACAATTTTCTTTATAAACTCAAATGATTGGTTCATAGTTTCAATTCAATTCAAAGAAGTGTGTTCAAATAAGTGGAGACTGATAATTTATAATGATATTCTCCTTGAAGAAAATTGAAAAGGTTATTCAAATCACTATATTTTCAGGAAATTATTAAAAGCATCAAAGAACTAATAATACAGAAAGCAATTTTCAGGAAGGACAGAATCCATGGAGAAGGATAGGAACCCAGAGTGGTGAGCCTGGTAACTTGAGGCCACTCCATGGAGTATTTTTCTTTTTTTGGAGAAGGAGGCTGAGATACAGAACTTGGTAGGACTTGCAAGGTAGGCTTCCAGGCCCAGCAGGGGTAGGAACCCTGAAATAACTACTGCCTCTTTGCAAGGTCCCATGGGGCTGCAGTTTATGAGTAAGAGTGAACTGGGAGTAAACCAGTCTTCACACATACACACAAACTTTCAGATCAGTTTCAGATTATCTGAGTGGCCCAGAAAGCTTAATTTTAATATTCTTTCCAGACTACTGTTGTCCCCAGCACCTAGTAGAAGCAAATGGAAAAAACTAAGGTTCTCTGAATGAAGACAACATTCCAAGTCATTAAATTATTTCTACCAATAATTTTTGGGCTGGGATTTGGCTCAGTGGGTAGAGCGCTGCTCTGCAGTCTCTGAGGTCCCGAGTTCAATTCCCAGCACCGCAAAAATGGGAGAAGGGCCTGGCAATCCACTCCCAAGGCAATCCCGAAACAATCAGCCATTGAAAACCCTATGAGGGTCGCTATGAGTCGGATACCGACTCGACAGCACCTAACAACAACAACAACAACCAATAATTTTTAAATATATAATCACAGATGACCAAGAACACTATGAGTTAGAACCATGATGAATAAAACAGAAAAAGCAGAAGTAGAATGGGGCACTTTAATACTGGAAATATCAGAAACAGGCTATGTAGTAGTTATTCATGCAGGTTGAATATTCCTTATCAGAAATACTTGGGACCAGAAGTTTCAAATTTTGGAAGTGTTTTCAGGTTTGGGAATACTTCTGTAGACTTTGCCAGTTGAGATTCTCTAATTCAAACATATGGTATTTGAAAGGATCCAAAATCAGAAACTACTTGAGCATGATGTTAGCCCACAAAAAAAATTTTGGAGCTTTGGACTAGGGGTAGTCAATCTGTACTAATTTTAAGAGGATATCATACTTGAACATTTTATCAGATAACTGAAAACTACAAAAATCAATACAGTAGATAGCACAAAGTTAAAATGAAACTCTAGAACTGAGAGATTAAAAAATGTTTTTTTAACTCAATGGATGGGCTTACGTACAAATTCGACACAGGTGAAGAGAGAATTACATAACTTAAAGGTAGGTCAGAAATCCTCCAAAATATAGCACTAAACAACAAACAAAGAAAAGGTAAGTAAGAAGAGAAAACAAAGAAAATAAAACTTAGAACATACAGTGAGCATACCTATGCTGACCTCAAAAAGGAAATAATAAAAATATGAAAAAGAATCAATATGTAAGGAGATACATCTGAAAATTTTTTTAATTCATAGATGATACTGATCCACAAATTCAAGAAAATTAATGAATTTCAAATGTACCTTTAGAAATTTCTCAACTTGATATATCTTATGAAAACATAATACACTAAATTAGACAGAGAATCTTTAAAGTAGCTAGAGAAAAGTGATAAGTGCCTTTCGCATGCTATAAAGTGATACTTGACTTTTCAAAAAATAGGACAGAAGATGATACTTACTGTACAATTCTATATGAAAAGATGCCCATGTGCAATGATGCACACCTGTAATGCAAGCTGAGACAGGAAGATCCCAGGTTCAAGACCAGAGGCAAGGAAAATATCCTTCAAAAATAAGACACTTTTAGGCAAATGAACAAATAAAGCAGCCTTGCACCACATTAACAGAAATCCTAAATGATGTACCTCAAATACAAAGAAAATAATCCTCAATAGAATGGCCAAATGTAGGAAACAATCATTTAGAAGAAAATTAATAAGTATGTGCATAATTACAATTAATTATGGGCTGGGGTGTAGCTGAGTTGATAGAGTGCTGCTCTGTATTTTCTGGGGATCAGAGTTCGATCCCTAGCACCACAAAAATGGCAAAAGGATGTGACAGTCCACTCCCAAAAAACAGTCCTGAAACAATCAGCCATTGCAAACCCCATGAGGGTTGCTATAAGTTAGATCCAACTCAAGGACACCTAACAACAACAAACAATTAATTATAACTTTTATAAACTGTGAAACAAAATCTTGTATAAATACATATACACAGACAAATACATCATGAGCCCCAAAATGGCATAAATTGAATAAGTTAGAAATAGTAAATGTATTTAAAGTGATCTGAGGTCATTTGCAGTTTTTGAGAAACTTGTAAAAAGTATGAATAAGTTATGGCTACATTATAATTTCTAGTGTAATCTTTGAAATCTAGAAAAATAGTTTGTCACTTCCAGATGAATAGTAGTAAAATCAGTTATTCCACAAGAAGGCAAGAAAGAAGAGAAGGAACACAAAACAGGTGTGATAAATAGAAAGCACATAAAGGATGATAGATTTTACTTAAACAGTGGTGGTAAATGTAGATAGAATAAATGTTCCAGTTAAATGACAAGGATTTTAGACTATTTGAAAATGAAAAAGAAATGTACATTGTATATAGGAGACACGTTAACATAAGGACACACAAATGTTGAGGTTTGAAAAGATTATAATGCATGAATACAAGTAAGGAATCAGCTGATATGATGATATTAATGTGAGGAAAAAAGTAGGCACTAAGGCATCATTTGAATATACCTAATATGTTGGCTTCAAAATATGCAAAATAAATACTGACATAATTACTTGAATAGACAATTTCCCAATCATAGTTGGATGTTCTTAGTATACTCATTAACTGCTAGAACAATCAGAAAAAATATTAGCAAGGATATAAAGAAAACACAAACACCTTAGTGCTAGTGAACCAGATATAGAATATTACAGAATGCACATTCTTTTCAAA